>CAUYRB010012570.1:0-112928 GCA_963574695.1 Propithecus perrieri
TTTTTTATTTCAGCAAATTATGGGTGTACAGATGTTTAGGTTACGTGTGTTGCCCTTGGTTCTCCCCCCCACCGAGGTCCGTGTTTCAAATATGTCCATCATTCGGGTAGTGCGCATTGCACTCCTTGTGTATGCAATTACCCGTATTTTGGTCTTTTTTAATTGTGTTGTCGTCTTCTCATTGAGCTATAATAGTGCTTGTAAATTTGCATCCTGTATTGAAGATGAGTTTTACTTATTATTTTTTAATTTTTTCGTGATGTCTTTGCAGTACAAAAAATATTGAATTTGAAAGGTCCCAATTTTTCAATTTTGTTTTTCCTTTGCAAATTATGCTTTTGGCATCTTAGCTAAAATGTCTTTGTCTAACTCTAGGTCTTAATTTTCTTCTATGTTTTCTTTCAAATGCCCTATTGTTTCAGCAATACTTTAGCCTCTTATCCATTTTTAGTATTGTGTGTGTGTGTGTGTGTGTGTGTGTGTGTGTATGTGTTTATGGTGTGAAGTGAGAGCCTAAGTTAATTTTTTTGCATGTGTATATTGAATTTCCCATGCACCATTTGTTGAACAGACTGTATTTCTCATAATTAATTATCTGGCACCTTTGCCAATAATCAATTGAATAAACATATAGAAATTATTTTTGGACTTTTCATTTTTGTATGCTGATGTATATGCTACCTTTATGCTAATTCTGCACAGTCTTGATAACTGTGGCTTTAAGTATTGAAATTGAAAAGTAAAAGTATTTGTACTTTGCTCTTATTTTTCAAAAAATTTTGACAATTTGATGCGCTTAATGCTTCCATATACATTTTTGGATCTGCCTGTCAATTTCTGCCAAAAGAAAAAAAAACTACCAGAATTGATAGGGTTGCACTAAATTTATACATTGATATAGGGAAAATTGCTATCCAATCAAACTGAGCCTTCTAATTCATGAATATGGAATATCTTTCCATTTATTTAAAATTAATTTCTTTCAGCAAAGTTTTATACTTTTCAGGGTCTAAGTTTTGTACTTTTTGTGTTAAATTTATTCCTAAGTATATTAATATGTTCCTGGATTTGGTTTGCAAAACCAAACCAAATTTTTTGATGATTTTGCATCAATATTCATAAGGGATATTGGTCTGTGGTATACTTTTCTTGCATTTTACTTTTTTCTTGTACTTTTCTTTGGCACAGGGTAAATATTGGCCTCATAGAATGTGTTAGGAAGTGTTGGTTCCTCTTACAATTTATGCGGTATTAGTATTATTGCCTCTTTAAATGTCTAATAAAATTTGCCATTGAAGACATCTCATTCTGGGTTTTGCTTTGTGGGAACATTTTTAATTACAAACTCAATTACTTTATTTATTTTAGGTATATTCAGATTTTATATTTTTTCTTGGGTAAATTTTGGTACTATATAACATTTTGGGGATTTGGCCATTTCATCTAAGTTACTGGATTTTTTTGCAGAATTTTTTGCTTAATATTTTCTTGTAATATATATAAGCATTTATTACTTAAAATCATTAGCAAGGAGTGGCACCATTGATTTTCTCCACTGTTTTCTGTTTTCTATCATATTAAATTCTACTTTAATATTTATTATTTCCTTCTTTCTGTTTGCCTTCAGTTTGGTTGCTTTTATTTTTCTGGATTTTATTTATTCCAAAATATTATGAGTACAAATGTTTTTCATTACATGGACAGATTTTGTAATGCTTCAGTCGGGGCTACAATTGTGCCCATTACCAGATAGTGTTCGTTGTATCCTTTAGGTAGGTTTTCACCCACCCCCTCATCCCCTACCCCCTGCTTGACTTCCACTGAGTTTTACTTCCCTCTGTGCATATATGTGCTCATAAGTTAGATCCAATTTAAGAGCAAGTTTATATTTCCATTCTTTATGTACTTCACTTAGGATAATGGTCTCCAGTTCCATCCAAATTTTGCAAAAGGCATTAATTCATTCCTTTTTATGGCTGAGTAGTACTCCATGGTATATATATATAACACATTTTCTTAATTCACTCAGGAATTGATGGGCACTTTGGTTGATTCCACATATTTGCAATTGTGAATTGTGCTGCAATAAACATTTGATTGCAGGTGTGTTTTTAATAAAATGACATTTTTGGGGGGTGGAGGTAGATACCCAGTAGCGGGAAAGCTGGATTGAATGGTAAGTCTACCTTTATTTCTTTGAGGAATCTCCATATTGCTTTCCAGAGAGGTTGTACTAATTTGCAATCCCACAGTGTATAAACATTCCTTTTTCTCTGCATCCACACCAACATCTATTGTTTTTGGACTTTTTAATAAAAGTCACTCTAACAGGGGTAAGATGATACCTCATTGCGGTTTTAATTTGCATTTCCCTGATGATTAATGGTGTTTAACATTTTTTCATATGTTTATTGGCCATTTGTCTTTCTTCTTTTGAGAAGCTTCTGTTGATGTGTTTATCCACTTTTTAATAGGGTTGTTTTTTCTTTTCTTGCTGATTTGTTTGAGTTCTTTGTAGATTCTGGTTAGTAGTCCTTTATCAGATGTGTAGCTTGTAAATATTTTCTGCCATTCTATAGGTTGTCCATTTGCTCTGTTGATTATTTCCTTAGCTGTGAAGAAGGTTTTTAACTTAATAAAGTCCAATTTATTTATTTTTGTTGATGCTACAATTGCCATTGGGGTCTTTCTCATAAATTCATTGCCTAGGCTATCTAGAAAAGTTTTTCCAATATTTTCTTCTAGAATTCTTATGGTTTCATGCCTTACATTTAATTCTTTTATCCATCTTGAGTTAATTTTTGTGAGTGGTGAGAGACATGGATCCTGTTCATTCTTCTGCATATGGAAATCTAATTTTCCCAGAACAATTTATTGAATAGGAATTATTTTCCCAAGTATGCATTGTTGTCTGCTTTGTCAAAGGTCAGTTGGTTGTATGTGGATGGTTTTATATCTGGGTTCTCTGTTTTGTTCCATTAGTCTATGTCTTGTGCCAGTACCATCTTATTTTGATTACTATAGCCTTGTAGTATAGTTTGAAGTCTGGTAATGTGATGCTTCCAGATTTGATCCTTTTGCTTAAGATTGCTTTGGATATTTGGGCTCTTTTCTCATTCCATATGAAACATAGAATCATTTTTTCTAGATCTGTGAAATATGACATTGGTATTTTGATGGGGATTGCATTGAATTTGTAAATCCCTTTGAGTAGTGTGGACATTTTAACAATTCTACCAATCCATGAGCGTGATATGTTTTTCCATTTGGTTGCATCATCTGTGTTTTCTTTCCTCAAGATTTTGTCGTTCTCTTTGTAGAGATCTTTTACCTCCTTGGTTAAGTATATTCCTAGGTATTTTATTTTCTTTGTAGCTGTTGTGAATGGCATTGGGTCTTTGATGTGACTCTCAGCTTGACTGTTATTGGTATTTAGAAATGCTACTGATTTGTGTACATTAATTTTGTAACCTAAGACTTTGCTGAATTCATTTATCAATTCCAGGAGTCTCTTGGTGGAGTATTTTCTAGGTATAAGATCCTATCATCAGTAAAAAAGGATAATTTGACCTCCTATTTCCTGATTTGGATACCCTTTATTTCTTTCTCTTGCCTTATTGCTCTGGCTGGGACTTCTAGCACTATGTTGAATAGAAGTGGTGACAATGGAAATCCTTGTCTTGTTTCAGTTCTTAGTGGGAATGCTTTCAATTTTTCCCCATTCGGTATGATGTTGACTGTGGGTTTGTCATATATGGCTTTTATCTTAAATAACTTTGAGATATCTTCCTTCTATGCTTACTTTGTTAAGGGTTTTCTTAATCATGAAAGAGTGCTGAATTTTGTTGAATGCTTTGTCTGCATCTATTGAGATTCTTTTATGGTCTTTGTTTTTGGTTCTGTTGATGTGGTGAGTCACATTTATTGATTTATGTATATTGAACCATCCTTACATCATCAGGATGAAGCCCACTTGGTCATGATGGATTATTTTTTTGATGTGTGTTGAATTCGTTTTGCTTGCATTTTATTCAAGATTTTTGCATCTATATAAGGGATATTCATCTGTATTTTTCTTTTTTGTTGTGTTATTTTCTGGCTTTAGAATCAAGGTGATACTGGCTTTGTAGAATGAGCTGGGGAGGAGGATTCCATCCTTCTTGATGTTATGCATTTTTCTAGATTTTAAAAGTGAATTCTTGAAGTATTTATTGGAGATTTTTCTTATTTTCTAATACAGGCATTTAAATTTATAAATTTTCTCTAAGCACCGTTTTAGTATGTTATGTTCTTACTTTCACTGATAAAAAATTCTAAGTTTTAAAGTAATTTCTTTTATGGACTCATGGATATTTTGGAATATTTATATTTTCAAATGTTAAATTTTAAAGATTAAAATTGTTTAATTTTACCTGGAGGCGGCGCCTCATGCCTGTAATCCTAGCACTCTGGGAGGCTGAGGTGGGATGATTGCTTGAGCTCAGGAATTTAAACCAGCCTGAGCAAGAGTGAGACCCCATCTCTACCAAAAATAAAAAAAAGAAAAACACAAAAAAACAGCCTGGCATTGTGGTGCACACTTTAGTCCTAGCTACTCGGGAGGCTGAGGCAGGAGGATCACTTGAGACCAGGAGATGGAGGCTGCACTGAGCTACAATGATGTCATTGCACTCTACTCAGCGTGATAGAGTGAGACTCTGTCTCGAAAAAAAGGAATAATTTTAAATATTTGTGCATTTCTCAGATTACCTTCTGTTGGTAATTCAAAATCAATCTTGTTAAATTTGTCATCATTTGCTTTATGACTTAGCATATGATCTATTTTGTAGGATATTTCACATGAAGAAGACACAATTCTTCACATACTGCTCCCTGAGGCCAAAAGAAGACCAGTCATGCCTATTTTTCTCTGTAAGTGCAGGTTATTTGTGGCTATTATCAAGACTATTAAAGATTCCTTTTCACGAGTTCATGAATCAGAGATAAGTTTTATAAAATTTATAAATAAAATCAACAGAACATATATTCTTGCTTGTATCTCATCACTATGGTACCTGTTTGAAGTATATTATTGGAGAGATTTCCCAGTTTAAAGGATATTGGATTTTCTTATGAATTTAATTTTCAATGACATCTACCAATTTCACATCTAGATTGAACAAATTTTATTTATTCAGTGGGATAAAAGGAGTTCCTAGGGAACTCCTAGGGAACTCCTAGGGAATTTTATCATTAAATGTCTGTTTATCAAAATTGTATTTTTTCTGTATAGATTGTCCTCTTAATACATAGATGAAGACTATGACCCTTACCAAAAGAAAATAAAATATGTCCCTCACCAAGAAAAAAAAATTGAAATAATTTCAATAAATATTGCATAGAGGTTAAATATTCACCTTAGCAGTAATTTCCTGAGTTCAAAATGAATCTTCACCTCTACCAAGATGTTTGAGAGTAATCAAGATAAGAAATTTATCAAAGTCTTATATTTTCCTTAATCAATTGGGAATTATAATAGTACCTACCACATATGGCTCTTGGGAAGATGAACATAAACGTTCTAAACAGTGAAAACATCCATCAAATTAGTTACTTCTATTATTATTGTGATATTTTATTATTATAATACTATTATTATAATATTATTTTCCCATTTCTGACTCTGTAAATAGAGGAATACATGAATGACGTATTTGCAGACTCATAGAATAAAAAATATGTAAGAGAAGTGACCATCTTCTAAGGCGATTTTATAGTCACTTCTTTTAGAATGAATTATGAAATCTGGCATCACAGTTAATTTCATTGTGAATATATCTTCTTTATCATATGGTAATTGTGACATACTTAGAGAGTGCTTCTTAGTGACCATTCATATAGATAAAACTTATCTCTGGTTATAGGCACTCCATAATAAGTAAATAATCTTCTCTCTCAATTTCTTCAACCCTTTGAGATTATTTGATATCTTTCAAGATTATTGTGACTAGTCAGTTAAAAACTTTGGAAGATGAGCACTTGAGAAACCAGCAATGTCATTGAGAAATAAAATAGCCTCTTGGGTTTGTTGACCTTGTTTATTTTACTATTGAGTCCAGCACATCCATTTATTCTGAATATAATTTTTCAAGAAGCTAATGAAGTAAATGTTTACAGAGGCTGTTCTAGGTTACATTAAATCAGAAGTGTTATTTTTAAAATGCTATTTCCATGGTTATTATTTTGTCTTCAATAATTTTGACTATACCAAGAACACAATAAAGTGCTTTATCATGGAAGAAATACCTATGGTGCCTTAAAAACATCAAAACATCCCAAGCACCTCTTAAGTGCTTGGTACTATGCTGAGTGCAGGAAATACATTAAAGAAAAAACCTAGTGAATAAGTAATCACAGTGTAGTGTGGCAGAACCAGAATATGGTTGGCTGAATAATTGTCTCCAAAGATATTCACATCCTAGTTATCAGAACCTGTGAATGTTGCCTGGTATGGCAAAAAAATATTTTGAAAATGACATTAAGTGAAGGATCGCGGATAGGAAGCTTACCCTGTATTATCCAGGTGGGCCCAAAGTAATCACAAAGGTCCTTACAAAAGGCAGACAAAGGGAGCTTCATACAGAAGAAAAAGACAATGTGATCACTGAAGCAAGGTGGTACACTGCTGGCTTTGAATATTGAGGAAGGGCCTATGAGGAAAGAAATGTAAGGAATATAGCCTCAAGAGCTGAAAAATGCAAGGAAATAGATTTTGCTCTCTGAGCCTTTAGAAGGAACAAGTCCCTGCTAACACCTTGATTTCACCCAGTGAAACTAATACTGGACTTTGGACCTTTGGAAATGTAAGTGAATAAATGTATCCTGTTTTCAGCCACCAATTTTAGAGTAATTTCTTACAGCAGACATAGGAAAATAATACACAAGATTAAAACATTTTTTCAGTAGAATACTTTCAAATATCTACTCCAATGTCCATTACTATAACAGGCTACTTATTCTATTTTTAGATAAAAGTAGAAAAGCAAGGACATTGGTCATCGGGATTACTGGGAACTTAATAGTTTAACAAAGTGCTGGCAAATATATTAGTTCATTTGACCCTCACAATCAAAGAGAAATGACAAAATATGGTGAAAGGGAATTTGGAACTAGAAGGATCTGTTTCCAAACACAGACTGTGGTATGGAATGACCATGCAATCTTGGTTGACTTCTCTGACACATTTGTAAAATGAGGATACCACCAGGTATTTTTAGAATTAAAGTAACTCTTATATTATGCATAAAATGCTTGGCACATGTTAAAGTTTCAAAGACCTGTAGTTATAATATATATGAGGAAAATGGGAAATTTTTTGTGGACATCTCCATTTCATGACTGGGGAACCTGGGGTTCAGAGACTAATTGTTATATTTGTTCAGATTTTATATGTGTATTTTCCACAAGGTCTAAGTAAAATACAAATATAATAGTTAATTCTAATGAATTTAGCTTAGAAATGTTTTATTTAGGGTACTTCTTAGGGTGATATGATTTAGAATTACCTAATTTTCATTTTTAATTCCTAAAATATTGAATTTTAAAATAGAATGTATGCATACTGAAATTTTAAAAAATCATTTCTGTGGCTAATATTACCAACTCATGTGATATTGGGTGCTTAATAGATAGACAATAAATAATCCTTGACTTAAAATATAATTATTTAATTATATTTTAATATTTTCATGCATGTTTTCCACAATAAGTAATAGAGAAGTTCATTTTTAGTCATTGCAAACTATACTTATTACGCTTTGTTTGCCTCTCTGTCTGAATGCTGAATGATGAGTTGGAGAATTGTTCCCAAAGGGAAGTTAAATGCACAGTTGTTAAGCATTGAGACATAAACCAGCTTCAAATCATCTCACACTTTTATAGCATATTTTTCAATGTAGTTCATAGCAATTGTCAAAACCTTCATATTGTTTTGTTATATATTAAAATATGTATAATTATGTATATGAAATAGTTTAATTTTAACTTAATATTTATTGTAAATTGAAATTAAAAAGTTTAGTTGCATCTTATGCAAAGTATTTTTAAATATTAGGTTTTACAGGTAATGCAGCTGATAATTTTCTTTTCAACGCTGATTATACATGGGTCACAGTGAATGTAGTAGTTAAGAGAACTGACTCGAGAATCAGACTACTGGGGTTCAAATCCATACTTATACCAATATATAAGGCTAGTGATCCTTCCAATTTGGAAAAGAAGGGTAGAATATTTTATAGGATTTAGTAGGAGGTGGTCAGCAGAGTTCATTTTGTTTCAGGAATAATTGGTCATAAATAGTTCTTAGGAGTGGAAAAAATTATTCACATTAATTATTACGCATTGTTTGCACAACTTGGATTTCATCAACGGGGAATGAGAAGAAGTAAATGCCTTTAGTCATGTGCATGAGTGGATGGGGTGACACAAGCAACATAAGGAAAAATAGATTTAATTAGATTATATCAAAATTTAAAACTTCTATGCATCAGAGGACTCAATCAACAGAGTGAAAGGGCCACCTATGGAATGGGAAAGAATATTTGCAAATCATGTAACCAATAAGAAGTTAATATGTAGAATATACAAAGAACTCCTACCACACAACAACAGCCAAATAATCTAATTAAAAATAGTCAAAGACTGGAACAGACATTTCTCCAAAAAAGATATGCGAATGCTCAAAAATCACATGAAAAGATGCTAAATATTACTAATCATTAGGGAAATGCAAGTCAAACCAACAATGAGATACCACCTTGCTCTTATCAGCATGTCTACTAGCAAAAAAAACCCCAGAAAATAAGGGTTGGTGATGATGTAAGAAATTAGAACCCTTGTGCACTGTTGGTGGGAACGTAAAATGACACAGCTACTGTGAAAGACAGTACAGCAGTTTTTCAAAAACTTAAAAGTAGAATTACTACATGATTCAGTAATCCTACTTCTGGGTATGTACCCTAAAGAATTGAAAGAAGGGTCTTGAAAAGATACTGGTACACCCAGGTTCATAGGAGCATTATTGACAATAGCTGAAAGGTGGAAACAACCCAAGTGTCTGTTGACAGATGAAAGGATAAATAAAAAGTGGTATATATATATACACAAGCGGATATTAGTTAGCGTTAAAAAGGAATGAAATTTTGACACAGGCTACAACATGGTTGAACCTTGAGGATATTATGCTCAGTGAATTAAGCCAGTCACAAAAAGACAAATATTACATGGATTCCACTTAAAGGATGTATTACAAGTAGTCAAATTCATAGAAAGACAAAGGATAATGGTGATCACCAGAGAATGGGGGCAAGGGATATACGGAGAATTGTTGTTTAATGGGTATAGAGTTTTAGTTTTGCAAGATGAAAGGAATTCTGATGATTGGTTGCACAATAATGTAAATATACTCAACATTATTGAACTGGTTAAGACGGTAAATTTTGTGCTATGTGTATTTTACCACAATTTAAAGTAAAAGAGTGGGTGGGGAGCAAAAGTTTTAGAGCCACAGATTTGCAAGAGCCACGGTGAAAATTCCTCAGACCCTCCGTGTCTCTCACACTGATATCAGGCAAGCTATTTAGCTCTCTCTGCTTCAGTTTTCTTATATTTAAAATAATAGCACCTTCCTTGTTGAGAAGATTAATGAGTTTATACATTTAACATCCTTAGAACAATTCCTGGAACATAATAGCACTATAAAACTGTTCACAATTACTATTTCAATTCAAATGGAATTACTTTTACAAGGAGACAATAGCAGGGGGGAAAAACTGCCTATAGCTGCAAGTAGAGTGAAAACCATTAAAAGCTGGATCATCATTTCAGTAGTATCAAAAAAGGTATATCCTGAAGTAGACTTCATCAATTTATAGTAAGCTGTTTTTGTCAAAAAAAGTAATTTGCCTTAGCTTTCAAAATATTTTTCGAAATATACTGAGCAGTACTTTAATTCAACCTCCAAATTTATGTTTTAAATTTTACTCTTTATATTAAAAGAACTTTACAGCAGAATTTTATTTTCATTTAATTAACTTGGGATAGAAATCTCCATGAGTATGTTTTGCAAGTTAGTTTGCCATCTTGAGAAAAAAAATATAGTGCCAATATTTTCAGAGAAGCTAAGCTTGGGAAAATATTAATTGCTATCATGAAAATTCAGTACATGGTAATCAGCTGCAGAGACATGAGATTGTCCAGAGAAAAGTCCATAGCAAACTCATATTAGTAATGGTGGGCATAATTTATAGAAGGATACTTCTTTGGGGCTTGACGTGGCCAAACTTCTTAAAATGCTGAAAATAGTCACTGTAAATGAGTTAAAGATATAACAGGCAAGAAATTGCTTTATACTATTTGTATCACTGAAGAAAAATTAATCTGTTTTTAATCTCTTTTGCATTTAGAAGCAGTAATACCAATAATAATAATATCTAACTTTATACATCTTCAGAAAGTGTAATACCATTGATTTTGTGTCATTATGAAATTTAACATATTTTCCACATGTTTTTTCTTGCAATATGCATTTTAAAAAATAAGCCACTTATCACAATTTTAAAGGAACCAATTTTTTAAAAATAAGCATTAATTTTATCCATCTTATAAAATTCAACATCCTCTTTCATTAAATGTTTTTATGAGTCCATAAGGATGACTGAATTGCACTGTTTCATCTTCTTCTATTTCATGTATTTGTCCTTTGACAGAACTGGTAATGAGCAACAAATCAGTGCTACAGACAAGCCTCATGACTGAGGAAGCAGGAATCAGACTGGCTTGAAAAATTTATTAACAGAGTAATCTATCCCTAATTAAAGGATGTTGTTTATTTCAATGCAAAGTAAAGAATTTTGTAGTCCACATGGAATTATATATACGTAAGATTATATGGTCAGAGTCCAGAATGTTTTAAGAGGTTGACCATCACTGGAATTCTCTCTCAAAACAAAACAGGTTATATCATGGCAAATACAGTGACATCATTTGGCATGGGAAGTTTTCAAGGAGAGGGACCATCAGTATATCCAACATTAAGGTATTCAAGAATGTCTCATATAGCTTTGGGCTATTTTCTTTTTGCTGTATTACAATTAGAATGTGCAATCAACATGTAATTATTTATCAACTGAGTCTTGATCCTCTTTAGAGAAATTTGGGCATTAAGTTATATTTAGTGCTCTCATCTCTCATTTATATATCCTCAATTTTACACATTACATGACATCTTTTTCCATTTCATCCAGGGATTTAGAATCCTTTTTTTTACATTCTCCCAATTTTCCCCTTTCCTAGTACATATTATCAAATCTATCCAGTAGCATTGCTTAGCAGTCATATATAGGTTTATCTAAGTAAGTCAATGTATTAACTTTTCCAGTGGTTTTTGACATCATAATTATGATGTCAAATTATGTCATAATTATGACCTAATTATGACATAAAATTTCTATATTCATTAACATATTTACAGTCATATATGTGCAGGTAACAGAGCTTTTAGACTCGTGCTGCTATAATCTGAATTTTGCCCTCCCCATTCATATTCCGAAGTCTTAGTCCCCAGTATCTCAAAATATGGTTTTCTTCAGAGGTAGTCTTTACAAAGGTGATTAAGTTAAAATGTAATCATTAGGGAGGGCCCTAATCCAATATAATTTGTGTCCCTACAAGAAGAAAACATTTCGAGACAGAATTGAACAAAAGGGAAGACAATTTCAAGACACAGGGAGAAGGCAGCCATCTACAAGCTAAGGAGAGAAGTCTGGAACAGGTTCTTATGTCATGGTTCTCAGAAGAAACCAACCCTGCTGACACCTTGATCTCAGACTTCTAGCCTTCAGAACCGAGACTATAAATTTCTATTGTTTAAGCCACTCATTCTGTGGTACTCTGTTATGGCAGTCCAGTAAACTAATACAGGTGCCTACTTTAATATTCCTAAAAACATATCACATAATTCACTGCCTATTTATAAATACAGTCAAATATTTTCAAAGGAGCAGACATTGTAGTCTTCCCCTGTAAATAAAATCAAATGGAAAAGAATTCAATGAATATATGTTTATTCAGTGTCTACTATGTATAAAACTTTGAACACCACCACCATAGGGGATACAAAGTCCCTCCTCTCAAGAAACTTAAATCTATTTGAGAAAGACAAACATACAAATCATTTCTTTATTACTAAATATGTACTATTTTAGAACTATGTAGATGGCAATTGATTTACTGCCAGGCACATTAAAGCTATTTTAAAAGTCCAATTAGAGTAGAAGGATTGGGGGAAACATTAATTCCAATTCATATTTTGGGATATGCTTTTTAGAAGGGCCATCTAAATTGAACCTTGGAAGCAATTTTCCACTGGCCAAGCTGAGTGGAACTATGTGATGACGAAAAGAAATGGCCTGTGATAAATTGTAGATGTTAGATTAAACAGGGCATGTTCAACTAACAAAATTGGGGTAGTCATATGAGGGAAACAATGAAGAAAGGATTAAAATTTAATATTGATTTAAAATATTAAATAATAACATTGAACTCAATTTCAGAATAAGGCAGTATATAAAATAGTGAATAATATACTAAAGACATGAAATAATTTTCAGGACTAAGTACTAAGCAATAATATATTTACAGACCATGAATATTTTTTTAATCTCATGTAAATTATTTATAAAATCAACTTTCTGAAACCTTTTACATATAAAGTAAGATTCAAGTAAAAATTATCTTTAATTTAACTTTGGAATACAGTGTCAAGACAAGCTCCTCTTTAGAAGTCTACTATTTAGAAATTCCGATTCCGCTATCAGATGACACAGAGTGTTGGGGTGAAATTAGTATGTTTAGGTGATATTGTTTATAGGAACATTTTCCTATCTTTATTATTTTTTTGTATATTTTCTCATTGTAGCTTTGGTAAATTTAGTATAGTTTTCAAATTATATTCATTCTAAAATGTACATAATAGGTATATTTCTAATTTTGGTAGAGGCTTTCATTTTTGTTGCCTAAATATCACTGTCTCTTGAGGCCTTGATAGAAAATGAACACATTTAGTTGAGGGAAGGCTTTTTCCAAGCTATTTTGATCACCTTATGTTTGACATCCATTATGTTAAACAATGTTATATAGAACCTATTTGTTCAGATAGGTAGTTACTAAATCATGAGATCATGAGAATTCTGGCATTTTAGCCTGTAATAGAGACTCCTTTCACCTCTATTTAAAAAATAGACTTGACTTATTCCTGACCTAATGGATCAGATTTATAATATGCTTCTTTTTCATTACAGAATTATTTCTTAAAGAATAAATGAAGGCAAATAGAATGACTTATTTCCTACTTTGTTCAGAAAAATGGTACAAAGCTCAAGTGGTTTATGTGATTGGAAAAAGAAAACCTCACTAAATTTAATTAGAGTCACTTCCATACTTTCTCATTTTCTTTTAATACAAGTATTTGTCTTACTAAAGAGCTTAATAGGAATATAAATGTCAATAAGGAAATGAAACAACAGCCAAATAGATAATGGAGAAATGTGTCTCCAGGCTGGAAAATGAGCTCTGGGTCAAGAAAAGGAAACTTTTTATTCAATCGGAATATGTAGTTTCAAGTCTTTCCTTGAACAGTTAACTCAAATTATGTAAGCAAGCAAGTCATGTAGTTTCAGAATGTGAAGATTACTTCAAAAATGAAAATTCAAAACTTTATATTGTGATCAATTCATAGCATGATACCACGAGGAGCGCTTCAGACCAGCTCCCACTGAAATGGTAAAAATTATTTTTTAACAAAAACGATCATTTAAAAACTCTGGAAATAATTCTAACGGATGGTACAGCAAATAGAGAAACATCTATTCAAGAAAGTTCATGAAAACTAAGTAAGAAAAGTGAGAATCTGTGTTATTTAAACCAAGACTGTTCCCTCCCTCTACCTCTCAAATCACCAACATTAAAGCTTAAGACTATTGCAGCCAGGAACACAGGTTCCCTCTCCTGCCAGCTCCAGGTCAAAGGGCTTTCTTCCTAGGAGGATCAAGATATCAGCATTTTTCAAGTTGCCCTCTGCTACCTATTGCTAAGGCTAAGTTCTGTGTGAATGTGGTTGAGAGATGGGGAGTTTCTCTTTCTGCCCAGTTTCCACTCATGCTATCTTTGGGTTTGTGTTTGGTTTGTTCTTCTTTTTCTAGTTCCTTTAGGTGTGATATTAGGTTGTTAATTTGTGATCTTTCCATCTTTTCAATGTAAACATTTATGGCTATAAACTTCTCCCTTAGCACTGCTTTCACTTTATTCCATAGATTTTAGGAGCTTGTGTCCTCCTTGTCATTCAATTTGAAAGGTATTTTGATTTATCATTGACCCAAGCATCATTCAGCAGCAGGCTGTTTAATTTCCATGTATTTGTGTAGTTTTGAGATTTCCTCTTGTAATCAATTTTGAGTTTTATTCCACTATTTTCTGAGAAAATACATGGTGTTATATTGATTTTTCTGAAGTTGTTGAGATGTGTTTTGTGGTCTACCATATTATCTATCTTGGAAAATGCCCCATTTGCTGATGAAGCATGTATATTTTGCTATTCAGGGATAGATTGTAAATATCTGTTATGTCCTTTTGTTCTAGATTCCTATTTAAGTCCAGTGTTTCTTTGTTGATTTTCTGCCTTGATGATCTGTCCAGTTCTGTCAGCTTAGTGTTGGAGTCCCCAGCTATTATGACACTGCGGTTCATTTCTTTGCTTAGATCTAGTAGATTTTGCTTTATAAATCTTGGAGCTCTGTGATAAGTGTATATATATTTAGGATTCTTATACCTTCTTGCTTGCTGAATTGCTCCCTTTATCATTATATAATGACCATCTTTGTCTTTTTTTTAACCATTGTTGATTTAAAGTCTATTTTATCTGATATGAGAATAGCTATTCCTGTTCTCTTTAGGTTTACATTTACATGGCATATTTTTTCCCTCCCATTATCTTGAGTCTATGAGAATCCTTGCAAGGTAGATGGGATTCTTGGAGATAGCATATTTTGGGGTTGTGTTTTCTCATCCATTCAGCCAATCTGTATCTTTTAAGTGGAACATTAAGACCATTTATGTTTAATGTTAGTATGGATATGTGAGATACTGTTCTGTTCATCATGTTGAATGACAAATAGTTGCTTCGCTTTCTCCCTTGTGTTACTATTTTATAAGAGCTGTGAACTTTACCTTTTGGATATTTTTTCACAAATGGATATTGTTTGTTCTGTTTCATGCATAAAGTACTTTTAAGCATTTTCTGTAGGGCAGGTCAGATGATAACAAATTCCCTTAATGTTCACTTGTCTGGGAAATATTTTATTTCTCCTTCATTTATAAAGCTTAGTTTTGCAGTGTACAAAATTCTTGGCTGTCAGTTATTCTGTTTACTGTGACTTAAAATGGGATATCAATCCCTCCTGGCTTATAAAGTCTCTGATGAGAAGTCTGCTGTTAGTCTGTTGTTCTTTTCATCTAACAGCTGGTTGGATTTTCTCCTTCACATTGACTTTGGCCAGACTAATGATTACGTGCCTTGGTGATGTCCTATTTGTTATGAATCTTATGGGTATTCGACAACCATCTTGTATCTGGATATCTAAATTTCTAGTGATACCAGGGAAGTTTTCCTCAATTATTCCTTTAAACAGGTTTTCCATGTTTTTTCCTTTTTTTTCTTCTCCTTCAGGGATAATCATGATTCTTATATTAGTTTGCTTTACATAGTCCCATATTTCTTGGTGTGATTGTTAATTCTTCTTAATCCTTTTTCTACATTTTTGACTGGGTTAATTAAAAAACCTTTTCTCCAAGCTCTGAAATTCTTTCTTCTACATGGTCTAGTCTGTTGATAAAACTTTGTGTTGTATTTTCAAATTCCCTAAATGGATCTTTCATTTCCTTAAGTTCTGTTATATCTTATCTTATATTATATATCCCTTTAATGAATGTTTCATTCATATCCTGATTTTTTTTTTTGTTTCTTTTTGCTGGTTTTCAACTTTCTCATCAATCCCATTGATCTTATTTGACATCCATATTCAAAATTCCATATCTGATATTTTGACAATTTCCTTTTGGTTGGAGTCCATTGCTGGAGAACTATTTTGATCATTTGTGGATGGTAAAACAGCTTTATTTTTCATGTTGCCAGAGTTCTTATGCTGGTTCCTTCACATCCGAATGCTATTCTCTCAGCTCATGACAGCTAGGTTTGTGCTGCATCTGTTTTCCTCTACTGGGAACTCTCCAACTCAGTGAAGAGATGGAGAGGCCTCTGGATGGTGCACTTGGGTCCTACTCTATAAGATTGACCCAGCAGGAGATGGGTAGATGAACTGTAAGCATTTAACACTGCTGCTTGCCTGTGTCTCATGTTTCACCATTCCCTGGTTGTTGTCATGCATAGTGTGTGCACTGCAGAGTGAGTGTTCACCCAGTTCCTTTAGCAGGAGTAGTTGTCCCCATGATGGCTTGAGTGGAACCTCACCAACATCCCTAAGTGGTGGCATTTGTCAGCAAAAGGCAGTTGAGTGCTGCCCCACCCATGTCTACAGGCGGTGGCAATCGATGGCCTACACCTGCTTGAGTGGTTCCCCACTCAGTTCCATGGGTGGTGGTGTTTGTTGGCCCAAAGCAGCTTGAGTGCTGCCCTGTCTAAGTTCATGGGTAGTAGTGATTTTGGCCCAGGGAGGCTTGAGCATTGCTCTGCCCATGTTCATGGGTGGCAGCAACTGTCAGCTTGCTCTGGCTTGAGCACTGCCCCACTCAGATCTACAGGTGGTGGTGTTTGTCAGCTTGCACCAGCTTGAGCACTGCCCCTCTTGAGTTATTTAATCAAGTCTTAATCTATATTCTTCTGTAAAGATATTTAATCCATGTAAATAAAGTTCATAGTCATCTGCCTTTAGATAAGGTTTCTTAGATAATCTGGGTGGTCCTGAGTCAATCAGCTGAGTGGCCATAAGAGCAGAGGTGAGGCTTCCCTAAAAAGGAAGAAATTCTGTCTGTGAAATGTAGTTTCAGCTTGGCTGTGAAAGATATAACCTGCTCTTCCTTGCAAACTTCCCCATGGATTTCGGGCCTACTTATCCAGCTCCCACAATTGCATATTTCAATTCCTTATAATAAGTCTCTTAACATATTTCTTCTACTGGCTCTGTTTCTCTGGTTGAACCCTGACTGATAAAATTGGATTTAGATTATATCTGTTTTTATAAACCAGCATAAATTAGATTGATTAGATGATATTTTTTCCAATAACTAGCATCATACCTGAACTTGAATTATAATAGTTTAGTTTTGAAGACATGAAATACTTACTTATAAAAATAGTCAATTCAGAGAGAGGTGGAGTAAAGTGGCAGACTGGGACTCTCCAGAATCCTCCCTACACAGAAACATCAATTTCAACAACTATCCATGCACAGTAAAGCTTCAGCAAGGGTTAAGGCAACCAGATGTGAGTTAACAGTACTTGGTTTTAGTATAATAAGGAAAGACACAGTGAAGTGGGTAGAAAGGACATTTTCATGTTACCCACCTCACCCCTCCCCCCAAGCAGTACAGCCCGGAGAGACAGCAGCCACTTGGGGGGATGAAAGGGAACTAAGCATAGGACTTTGCCTTGGAAACCAGTACCAGCACCACTATAATAAAACACAAAACTGGGAAGAAGCCCTCAACCCCTGATACCAGGTAGTACCAATGAGTAAAGCCTCTAGACCTGCCCCAGTGCCAGCTGAAAACCCATGGTTTTGGCAGGATGAACTCAAGTTCTGGCCCTTATCACTGTTGTATGACTAGAGTCAACTCGGGCTGAATAAACCTCCATAGCAGGCACACCATAGATGCTGCAATGTTTATGGGTGCATCTCAGTCCATTTCCATTGCTATCAAAGAATAGTTAGGGCTAGGTAATGTATAAAGAAAAGAGGTTTATTTGGCTCATGGTTCTGCAGGGTGTACAAGATGCATGGCACCAACATCTGCATCTGGTTAGGATTTCAGACCGTTTCCACTCATCGCAGAAGATGAAGGAGAGTAGGTATCACATGTTGAGAGTACCTAAGTAAGAGAGAGGGAAGGGAGATGCGAGGCTCTTTTTAACAATGGCTCACATGGGACCTAATAGAGAGAAAACTTGCCAGGAGAACAGCACCAAGCCATTCACAATGGATCCACCATGACAAAAAAACACTTACAAAATAAAAAAACAAGATATTTACTTCCAAAATACAATGGTGGCACAGGCATTGAGTAAACATTTCCATTCCAAAGGGAAAACTCAGTCAAAAGAAAGAGGTTACAGGCTTTATGTAAATGTGAAACTTAATAGGGCAGACATTACACCTTAAAGTTCCAAAATCTCCTTTTACTCCATGTCCCACACCCTGGGCACACTAATGTGAAGGGTTCCCACATGACTTTCCTGGATCCAGCCCACATGGTTGTTCTCACAGATTGAAGTTGAAACCCTGTGGCTTTTTCAGGCTGAGATTGAAAGCTGCTGGTGGCTCTATAATTCTGGGGTATGCAGGGTGGTGGCCCCATTCCTACTGCTCCACTATTCAGTGCCCCAGTGGGGACTCTGTGTGGGGACTCAAAGCTCAAATTCTTGCTCTACACTGTCTTAACAGAGTTTCTGTGTGGCAGTTTCACCCCTGAAGCAACCTTCTGCTTAGGTACGCAGGCTTTCCAATACAGCTTTTGAAACCTAAGAAGCTGCCCAAACTCCACCACTTTTGCATTTGGCACACCTGCAGACTTAGCACCATGTGGTAACCACCAAGGCTTACAGAATACCCTTAAACAGTGCCGTAGGCCTTTGGAGCTAGAGTGGAGCCAGAACAGTGAAGATGTGGGAGCAGTGCACTATGGTGGCACAGGACAGAAGTACCCTGGTCCTGGCACCTGAAATCATTCTGTCCTTCTATACTTCTGGGCCTGTGATGGGAGGGGAAGTTTCAAAGATTTCTGAAATACCTTCTTGGACTTTTCCCCATTGTTCTGACTGTTAGCACCTGGCTTCATTTTATCTGTAGTAATCTATCTAGCAAGTGGCTGGTCTGCAGCACCTTTGTATTCTTCACTTGAAAAGGATTCTTTCCTTCTCTACCACTTGTCCAGGCTGTGAACGTTCCAAATTGTTATGCTCTGCTTCATTTTTATTTATAAGTTTCAACTTTAAATCATTCCTTTGCTCCCATATCTGATTATAAGCTGTTAAACACAGCCACATCACTTCTTGAATGCTTTGCTGCTTAGAAATTTCTGCCAGATACCCTAGGTCATCAGTCTTAATTTGGGCTTTCCACAAAGCCCTAGGACACGGACAAAATGCAGCCATGTTCTTCATGTTCTTTGGTAAGGTGTAACAAGGGTGACTTTGCTCCAGTTTCCCCAAAATTGATCATTTCCATCTGAGAGCTGTAGGAATGGCCTTTACTGTCTATATTTCTATCTGCAATTTGATCACAACTACTTAACCAGTATCAAATATGTTCTAATCTTTCTTTCATTTCCTGTCTTCTGACCTCTCCAAACTCTTCTAACCTCTGCCCGTTACCAAGTTTCAAAGCTGCTTTCACCTTTTCAGGTATCTTTATAACTGAAAATGATACCCCACTCCTGTATGAATTGTCTTTATTAGTCCATTTGTGTTGCTATGAAGGTATACCTAAGGCTGGGTAATTTATAGAAAAAATAAGTTTATTTGGCTTATGGTTCTGTATACTGTACTGAAAGCATGGCACCAGCATTTGCATCTGGTGAAGGTCTCAGACTGCTTCCACTCATGGCAGGAGGTGAAGAGGAGCAGGAATCATGTGGGCAGGAGGAAGGAAGCAAGAGAGAAGGGAGGGAGTTGCCAGTTTCTTTTTAACAACAGCTCCTAGAGGATGTAATAGAGCATGAACTCACTCATTGCTGTAAGAATAGCACTGAGCCAGTCATGATGGATCCATCCCCATGAGGCAATCACCTTCCACTAGGCACACCTCCTACAATGGGGATAAAATCTCACCATGAAATTTGGAGGACACAAATATCTTAACTATACCAGCATGCCCTGGTGCCAGATGAGAACCTGCATAGTCAGTGGCACAGACTTAAGTTCTGGCCTGCATAAGTACCAACCAATTACAGCAGCTCTGGGACTTGAATAAACCTCATCAGCAGCAAAGCTGTAGCTTCTGTGGGCCTTAGTCACACCACGGTGCTGAGCCAGTGGTAGTGGACTACAAGTGTAAACTGGCACTGTGTCAGCCTTGGTGGCCATGGGATTGCACACTTTATTCCTCCTCAGGCCCCAAGAAGCACAATATAGAGAAAGATAGTGACCACTTGGGGAATAAGAGGGAAGTAAGCACAAGACTTTGCCTTAGGCTGGGCGTGGTGGCTCATGCCTGTAATCCTAGCACTCTGGGAGGCCGAGGCAGGTGGATTGTTCGAGCTCAGGAGTTCGAGACCAGCCTGAGCAAGAGCGAGACCCCGTCTCTACTAAAAATAGAAAGAAATTAATCGGACAACTAAGAATATATAGAAAAAATTAGCCGGGCATGGTGGTGCATGCCTGTAGTCCCAGCTACTTGGGAGGCTGAGGCAGAAGGATTGCTTGAGTCCAGGAGTTTGAGGGTGCTGTGAGCTAGGTTGATTCCACGGCACTCTAGCCCGGGCAATACAGTGAGATTCTGTCTCAAAAAAAAAAAAAAAAAAAAAGAATTTGCCTTGGAACCCAATGCTGGACCCACCATAGTAAAATCCAGTGTTGAGCAGAAACCCAAGCCAGTACCTGTAGGAAGAACATCTAGACCTACTGTAGTGCCAAACAAGAAATCATGGCCTTGGTGAAATGAATTCAAGATCAGGCCTGTATCACTGCTGGCCAATTATGGTGGCCTTGAGCCCTGAATAAACCTCAGTGGGTAGACCATAATGGCCATGGCCCTGGGTACACCCCAATGTTATACGGGTATCAGTGACCATGGACTTTTGATGATAATCAGTGCTGTGTCAGCCTCAGCAGTTAGACTCCAGCTGCAGCGGTCTTTGGCTTAAGGGACCCCCTAGGACTCCAACAGCTGAAGTGTTAATGGGCTTATGGACCTTACAAGTCAATCTGCCTTGAATCTCTGAACAGCATTACACCTATAGGAAGCTCCCAAGCAAAGCCAGAGTGCAAAGACTTGTTTAAGTACCAATGTAAACGTGCAGACTTTGATGCATGGCCACAAGGATAAAGATGAATCAGGGAAATATGACATCAACAAATGGACAAAATAATATGGTAGTGACTGACCCTAAAGAGATGGTGGTGAAGGAACTGCCTGAGAAAGAACTCAAAATAGCTGTTGTAAGAGATCTGAGTAAACTTTAATAAAATAAAGGGAAATACTTCAAACATTTATCAGAGAAATTTAACAGAGAAAGGAGGTAGAGTTTAGCATATCTGTGCCCATCAGGCTGGATTGTACAGGCTAAGTGTAGCCCATTGGCCATCAGTTAGATGTGGAAAGATGAAGTTGGAGGAAAAAAAAAAAAAGATAAGAAAAACAATCTCAAGTAGAGTGCTCAAATGAGCCCCTCAGATTTATGCTCAAAGTCAAGTAGCTAAAAAAGCAGTTTGTCTGTCTAGTACAGATTAGAGAGTGGTATTCACATACTGTGCCCACCTATTCCACTGTGTTCGTGACAGAATTCATATAGGAAACATAGGCTCTCCATTTAAATCCTGAACCCCAGAAATCATTGATTTTCTGAAAATGGCAATAATAATTTCAGACCTCAAAGTAACCTTTGCATACAATATAAATTCCATTAACAATTTTAGCTGTCCGTTTAAGACAGATTGAAGCAATTTTTTCACTGTGGTGGACATTTTTTAAAACAGATATTTTACTTGTTTATTTTCATTAATTCACTAGTAAGTTTACTTGAAATGGTCAATGTGGCTCTATAATTATGCAGAGCTAATGGATTTCTTGGATAATTACATTAGTTAATGTTCTTTTGGTTGCAAGCAATGCAAGCTGACTGTGTTAGCTCAAACAAAGCAGGAACTTTAATGGCAAGACATTGAAATAGAAATAACAGAAAGAAACAGTTGAGCAAATGAGACTTAACAAAAGGTTGAACCAGCTTGAAGTATTTCATGGTCCATTCCTCTAGACTAGAGTGGAAGGAAGCAAACTATTTTTTTCCCCGTAAAGAGCCAGATAGTAAATATTTTAAATTTTGTAGGTTATACAGTTCCTGTTGCACTATTCAACCCTACTATTGAAGTGTGAAAGCTGCCTTGCACAATACATAAATGAATGAGCATGGCTGTACTCCAGTAACTATTTATGTATACTAAAATGTGAATGTTATCAAATTTTCATGTGCCATGAAATATTATTCTTCTTTTGACTTTTTTCCTCCAACCATTTAAAAAATATAAAAACCATCCTTGCCTGCAGATCACACAATGGGCAGAAACAGGCCGGATTTGGCTGATTCGACCTGTGGGTCTTCATTTTTAAAAGAGGAATTCTCCTGCTGGCCTCATAGAAAATAACCATGTTGTGAACTGCCAGTGGAATGGAACATGTGACCAGGATCTAAGGGCCAACTCTAGGACCTGAGAGTGGTCCCTAACTGATAGAAAGAAGAAGGAGACATCAGACTTGTAGGAGCAAGGAACTGAACTTTGCTAATAGCCACATGATCTTGAAAGGGGAACCTAATCCCTGCAAAGGAATGGAGACCTGGTTACCACCATGATTTCAATGTGGTAAGATCAGAGGACGAGATCTAGCTAACATGTACCTGAACTTACAGAAACAATAAATGAGTGTTGTATTTAACACATAAGCTTGTGATAATTTGTTATGTAGCAATAGAAAACTAACACAACAGTGTTGAGATTATTGTCTAAGTTAAGCAGATGCAAGTCTTGTGTTGATTATACAGTATTGTCTGTATCTGATTGTAAGTCTTGCAAAGAAAACTCGGAGCACATTTGCATAATTCCCTCACTGGCAATTTAAATCTATTGTTTCTTTTATTCTTCCCTCACAGAAAAGCTTACATGTTTTTATATTCATTGTTTATTCCTTGTTTCTATCCTTACACTGAAATTAGTATTATTTTTTATTTGCCTGTCTTTTAGTCTTTTTTTCATTCACAATTTGATAAATTTTTATGTTCTCTTAACTGCTAACCTAAAAAATAAAAAACATTATTAGAACTTTCATTTGTATAAGAGACTATTTTATGTCCCTATTGTATACAGCAGCTAACTATATTTTCTCAGCAGGAAAAAGATCCAGAAACACAGCCAATTCCAATTTCATTATACGCTTGTCCTCTATTAGTTTTCTTCATATCTTGAAATCACACTAACTGTGCATGAGCTCATTTCACCAATTATTTCTTCAGCCAAGAAGCAGAAGCTAATATTTCCAAGTTTTCATTTATTTTTTAGAAATTATTTTTATGCCAAAGATCTCTCTAAATTCAAATGTATAAAAGAGCATTAAGTAAAAACTGAATCACAAAAAATAAATATGTGAAGTAGAAAAAGCTACACTGAAGTTATAAGTCATCCTTTGTGAAATTTTAAATAAAACTAGTCCTAAAATATCCATTGAATAATTTAAGTATATAAAAAGCATTTTAAAAAGAATTGTACATGATTTTCAAGAAAACATATAATTTGTATTTCCTTAAAAATCAATATGGTATATTGAAGAGGTTCTGATATAAAGAAATGACTGAAAAAATTATAGATTCAAAGCTCCTCCACGAAAATAGAAGGGGCAGAATTTGCAATGGTAATAATTGGTGTTGATTAAAGCTGGAAGAAATTTTTTTTAAGGTGGCATGGATGATAAGGAGAATGCAAAAAGTTCAAAACATTTTCTGCCACACAAGTTTGCGACTGGCGTGGTGAAGCTGTGTAAGGAGTTTATTAAGGTCCGGAATCCTCCCACTGTTGGAGAAGATCAATGGTGAACTCTGTCAGCAAATGGCAGTCGTGGCTTCCTAAGCAGTGTGAGAAGAGTTGTTTCACCCTTTCCTCTGTGTGCTAGACCTTCGAGTCAAATTACACACACTTTTACTTTCATCTTGGGTTTTAAACCCCATTTTTCATAACGACGCTTTGGGTATACAATCCTGCTTCCATCCCAAGCACCCTGGCATGAAGTGAAGTGTTCATCTGACCTCAGCTACCACCGAGTGTTGACCCTGATCTCCTCCAAGGGGTACTGAAGGCAACCTGACTCATCTCAAGTCTGAATCTGAGCCATTCTCTCAGCAACCTCCTTACTTGCCTGAATCCCAGGGCTTGCTCTTGGCTTTCATAATGCTGACTACTCTACACCACTCACCCCATGCACATTTCTCCTTCATTTTCTCCATGTACTGCTAGCACAGGATGCAGTGTACAGCAAATTAGAAAATTAGGGTAAATTTCAAATAATGAAAAAACATTAGAACCAAATTCCAAGCTTCCTTCGCAAGGTCCCTCCTGCATAATTTTTCTTTTCTATGTAAGATTTCATATCCCTGACCCTTTTTTAAAATACTGAGCCATTTAATTTTCAGTCTCTGACTTCTGCATCCTACTCTCAATCCACTTAATTGATTTCTTAATCCACTAATGAGTTTTGGCTTGCAGTGTGTAAAAAACGTTTCTCAACCATGCCCCCTAAACCTTCAAACCTATCACAACAAAAAATACCAATCAAGCTTTTTTTTTTTCCAAAACATCAAAGCCATTTGCTTCTGAAATGAATCCAGCCCCTGTACCTATAATATGGAAATATTAGACATTATGTTATTGAGACAGTATATTTTTTCTTTCTCTTAGATCACTATTATTATTAGGTCTTTTGCTATGGTTACTTCTGCTGCCACTACTATAATACTACTACCACTATTAACAACACTATTGCTATCACTGCTGCTAATAGATAGAAGCTCAATATTATGCCTGACATCAAAACTTGGCACTTTTTTCTTTTTTGAGGAGATTGTGCCTTTATTTTAAAACAATCTGGAAATGAGGCTTATCTTTAAGAGAAGTGACAGCGGTGGGACCTTTATTGTTCTGCCGTTCTCAGAAATTTGTTATTAGTGCCCGCGATAGGCAGTCTCTAAAAGAGTTCCCAAGGTCTCCTGCCTCCTAGCATTCACTCCTTTGTGTAGTCCCTTCCCCTTGAATGTGGGTTAAAGTAGTGACTTACTTACTTTTAACAAATAGGAAGGAGCAAATGAGAATAAACGTCACTTCCAAGATAAGATTACGAAAAGGCTCTAGCTTCTGTCTTGCTGTCCGTCTCTTACTCTCTTATTTGCTGGCTTTGATAGAAAGATAGCATCCTGTGAGCTGACCTATGGAGATGCCTGATGGCAAGGATCTAAGGCTACCAGACCAATAACCCACAAGGAACTGAGTCCTGACAACAATAATGTGAGTGATCTTGGATGCAGATCCTCTCCCAGCTGAGCCGTGATATGATTGTAACTCTAGATTACACATTAACTGCAGCCTTGTGAGAAATTCTGAGCTAAGTGGTGCCTGTATTTCTGAGCTATAGAATCTCTGTTGTTTTAATGTTTTAGGTTATTTTGTTTATACAGCAATAGATAACCAATACAGTAACTGAATTCCATAACTGAATTTATTTTCTCTTTTATGGTTCTATAATTCCTGAGGCTACCCCATCACTGGAACTTTTCAGATGATTTAGTAATTGCTTATTTATCTATTTATTTATTTTGTCTTATCCACTAGACACGAAACAGGACAGGATCTGCCCCTCGCTGGTCACTGGCCCTCCTGTGATCAGAACTATGCCATATTCTCTCATTGTTCTCCTTTCATCGACTTAAACAAAGTAGATTTATTAACAGGCACATAACAGATATTGTAAAATAATGAAGTCCTATAATGTGTATCAGCTATGGTAATAATATATATTGACTCAGAAGTGGGACAACGTCCAAAGAAAAGATTGCCTATCCTGTTACCTATTTTAAAGACAGATGAGAGAGAAAACTAGTTAAGCAGAATATTTTATTTATTTATTTATTTATTTAGAAACAGAGTCTTGCTCTGTTGCCCAGACTGGAGCGTTGTGGCATCAGCCTTGCTCACAGCAACCTGAAACTCCTGAGATCAAGCGATCCTCCTGCCTCAGCCTCCCAAGTAGCTGGGACTACAGGTAGGCTCCACCATGTCCAGCTAATTTTTTCTATTTTTAGTAGAGACGGGGTCTAGCTCTTGTTCAGGCTGGTCTGAAACTCCTGACCTCAAGTGATCCTCTCATCTAGGCTAGGATTACAGGTGTGAGCAGAATATATTTTGCATGCAAGAAACTGGGAAATTATTGAATAGAGAGATGTAAAAATAAAAGGAAAAAGGAGAGTATATAGTGTGCTTAACTCTCAAAATGAAAAAAGTGAAAAACAAAGTTGAATCAGATGAAATTTATTAATATTTAGCCCTCTTAAGTATTTTGTGTTTAAGACAACTGCTTGTATTATTCTTTTGACCTTAAGTTATGAACTTTTTAAGTGTGTGGCTTTTTATATTCCAGATGTTCTGGTGGGATTATGATTATTCTCTTCTCAGGGAGGTAGATGTTGAAAGACCTGTAATTTCTACCTTCCTTATCACCTCCTCTATCCATTCCTCTTTCATTTATTCCCACATTAGATTTGAGGAGTGACTTAAACATGGACACAGAAAGGAAAAGGGACCTTCAAGCTATATGGTTGTCCCAGGTTGACCCTTCATCTGCTTCTAGTGGATCTGGTCAATGGAGGATTTCAAGAGGTTTGTCAGCTTCTCTTTCTAATGAAAACTCCTAGGAATATGACGATTGGTACTGCTCGAGGCAGCAGCTTCCAGCTGCTTCTCATAATCACTTTTATTTCTTCCTCAATTCCTGGATGCTTTCACATCAAACTCGTCTTTCATTGCACATTTCGATATTTCTCTGTAAGCACCATTCAACAGTTGCTCCTAGCTTTCCTGATAAGAATCATCTTGGGTATGTATTAAATGTAATATCAAACCTCTCTGTTGCATAGCCTGATTCTGTAGAATCTGCATGTTTGACAAGTATGCAAGGTGATTCTTTTCTGCAGGGACATTTCAAAATCACAGGAAGACAACTTAAAACTAGGCCTGTGGTGAAATACCATCAAGAAACAATGAATAATTTATTACAAGCCATTTTAATGGTGAGCCTCTTTAATTTCACACATTTTTACAAATATAGCTATACCTTTTCTTAAAGTAAGATGATATTTATTATTCACATACATAAAACTTAACACATCTATGCTACGAACACTATAGCACATTGGGGTACAGAAGAATCAGACACTTTCTTTTTCCTTGAGAAGTTTATGCTTTGAAAGCAGTTAAATTCCAGGTAAAATGGAAACCCAAACACTCCAGAAAAGGAGAATTAGAAATACCAAGAATCTCATGCAAGGGTATGAGATCCATATTACATGTAAGCAGGGTAATTAAATGTAAGTTTCTAAAAATCCAAGACCAAAAGAAAATACAATTCATATACTTCTGTTTGTGGGAAGGGGAAAATGAGACGTATGGAAACAAACTTTATTTCACACTGGACACTGTAAGGAACTACATAGTTTTTTTTTTTAGATGAAGAATATTCAATTATTTAAGTGATATTTATCAAAATAATAGACAATAGGATTGTTCCTGAAGATTTTGAATTTTACCAGAACAAAATGCAAGTGGGAAGAGAGGATAGTGGTTTGGAGGAAGGGTCTAGTAAAGGGACAGAAAAGTATTGAATAGTGGCCTCTATTTTAAAAGGTGCTGTCAAATGGTGTGTCTGTCATTTGGCCAGCAAACATATTTATTATATGCTAATAAGCTTGTCAATATGAAAGTTGATATGAGCAGATCAGAGGCTTTATTTTTATATGTCTTTTACTCTGAATTCTGAAATGCAACTTTTATATCATCTTTAACTATACTATTTGCTTTATAATATATTATTATAATCATTATAATATTGGAATATGTCACTCTTTCCATTTAAAATTTAGGAAATGTGAATTAACTCTTGCCAATAATTTTCTGAGCTTATCAATAAAATGCCCATTGACTTCCTGGATTCTGCTGTGCCCTTCACAGGGTGTCATTATAAAGGGGATTTATTTCAGAACCTAATGAAGATTCAATGGTGAATCTCTACCAACAGTTTATGAAATCTAAATCTTGGAGTTGCAGAGATACAGTGTTTCCATAGAGTGCTTTGTGCAAAACGGATTGGAATCTGTTATGGTCTTACATCTCCTTGACAGTCAATTTTGTGCCTTATTCGCAAATGTAGCACTTTGTGTGAAGCAGTTCCCCATCGATGTTACAAATCCTAATGAAGTGTTTTACCTCCTGCCAGATTTCAGTGGGGAAGGCTTTCAAATGCATTTCCATTTATACATGCCTGCTTTTCACCCTCAGTGCACAATGAAATCCTACTGAATAAGGTGCTTTATTTTCTATTTCCTTTCTCTGGGATGTACGTTGAAAGACAGAAAGTAGATTGGTGTTATAAATGCAAAGAGAGGAAAGCAATTAAGTCATAAAAAGTTACATAGGATTTGCCTAATGTAGATGTATTGCTATAAATAAGAGATGTGTAGACGTCTGTAGACTTTGGGATTTTGTTCTCCATACCCTGGTTTCAGTTTTCTATCAGTGGTGATACCACAAGGATTCTATTTTCTTTTCTCCCAGCACCTGCTAGACCTCAAAACCAATACATTCAATCTTGTAGCTTCAGTGTTTTAGAGATCTTGTTCTGCATTTTTCATCTTTCTGGCTCAGTGCCATCAAGAGCAGCAAAGTCAGTCATAAAGGGAAAATGTCAAACATGATAAAATAAATAAAGATAAATATATGTCAAATAAATCAAAAGAAGAAATTTCACAGAAAAAAAATTGAACAGAGTAACTTAATTTCCTTTCAGACTACTCAGCATGAGTTAGTTTTAATAATTATAAATCTATGTCTGATCACATTGGGAACTGAGCTTTGGTAAAGTGACAAGTCTCTCACAATTGTATATTTGGCTTTGACTTTTGATATTTTTATTTATTTATTTTTGAGGCAGAGTCTTGCTCTGTTGCCCGGGCTAGAGAGCCATGGTGTCATCCTAGCTCACAGCAACCTCAAACTCCTGGGCTCAAGCCATCCTCCTGCCTCAGCCTCCCAAGTAGCTGGGACTGCAGGTGTGTGCCACCATGCCCAGCTAATTTTTTGTTTCTATTTTTAGTTGCTCAGCTAATTTTTTTCTATTTTTAGTAGAGACGGGGTCTCTCTCTTGCTCAGGCTGGTCTCTAACTCCTGAGTTCAGGGGATCCTCCTGCCTCAGCCTCCCAGAGTGCTAGGATTATAGGTGTTAGCCACTGCACCTGGCCATCCTTTCAATATTTTTAAACTAAAGCACATGGTATCTTGATTGACCATGAACATAGTTTTGATTTAAACAACCATTGACTCACTAGATTGAAAGTTGTTTTATCACCCAGTGATAAGAAAACTTAACACCATACTATACTAGTAAACTATGGTATTTATCACTTATCCATTTTTAGAATTATCAGTATAATTTGAAACTTTATTGAGAGGGGCATATACCTTTCACTTCTGTTGCCACAAGTATGATCAATGTGTAATGAAAAATGCTGAATGCAGATTTCAAAGAATTGGTATGAGATTATACCCTTGGCCTTCAAAGGCAATAATAATAATAGCCTTATATTGTTACTCTATGTCAGGTGCTTGTTCTAAATGCTTTCCCTATATTACTTTATATCATACCCTCAATGATGTTATTTGACAGATGAAAAAACTAAGCCCCAGAGAACACAAGAAACATACCCAAGGACCCCAATGTTGAACATCTAGTAAAGAACCAAGCTGAGATTTGCATCTAGATAGCTTGACTCCAGCATCAGGTTTTTAAACTGTACAATCTCCCACCTTTGTAACTCTCTCTAATCCATGCTTCAGGATCTGCAGCCAAGGTAAGAAAAAATTAAAAAGCTAGAAGCTGGAGCCACTCATGCACTATCAGTTCGGTTTATTGGCCTTCTTTGTAGCAATGATAAATTAGTAAGCAAGAGGAACACATTTTTAAGAAAGCATTTGGCCATAGACTCATTATAAGCCCCTGTCAAATTTCCATTAAAATGTCGATGCAGGCACACACAAAAAAGTGTGAAAACACACATTAAAGTTAAAAAATTTAGATATGTAGGCCATTTACTGTCATAATCTGTAAGACATTTTAACAGCTACAAAAAATGGAGCTGAACAGACATAAACTTCGTATCACAGGATTTTTTTACTACAGGATTGCTGTAGTAAAAGGTGGAAGGGAGATGTTATATTCTCATGTATAAGGTGCTGTGGATTCTTAATCCTTTAGACAGGATCCTTATTCTACTGGGCACTGTCAGCATAGTGTCTGGTCTTCTAAGGTTTCAAAGACATACAATTAATTGAAAAATAAATGAAAAAATAAGAAAGTATTAACTTCAAAATACAGAAGCAAAAAAATAAAACTTCAAAGTTCAAAAAATACACGATTAAAATATTCATAAAATATTACAAAATCTGAGTTAATTAATTGCAATTTAACTCAACTCATGTGTCTATATATATGTGCGCGCGCACACACACATACACACAAATGCATGAGCTATATTTATGTGTAGTAAGTAGAAAGAGTGCCATAGAGACCTATAAATTCCTGAAAACAGCCTCGCATTGAATGAGCCTTTGCCAGATTCATAGCTCCTGGCTATGCCACCCTCAGATCTTCACACTCAGTTCCACTGATCTCCTTTCCTGCAGGCTTAGTATCACTCCATTTCCTAGGCCAAAGAGGACTCACAAAAGCAGGAGCGAAGGCAGCTTCAGCCACTCCGAGAGCTGACAACAATGTTAAATTATTCCGCTGAGGAGTAGGACTGGCAGAGTGGAGCAGGGTAGCTGCTCGTTCTTATGCTGTTCTCAGACCTGAATTTCCTATTTGTATTCCTTACTCTAAGCACACATCTGTATGTCTACTTCTCAGCATTGGATTTTAACTATTTTTTCAATCTAATTTCTCTTGTACTAACTAGACCTTGCTAAGGATTAAGCTACTACTTGAGTGGCCTGTCTACCACCGCAATCTGCTGCTTCTTACCTGAATCCCTTTTCATGCTCTGAACTCAGGACATCGCCCCTTAACCTCTGTTTATGCCTGGGCTCGAGCTGTCCATGGATTGCTTTAAGGCTCAGCTGTTGTTTCTTAGATCTCTGGAGATCTCTGTGCATCTAACTCATGATGGGAGAGGATGGTCATCGCTGTCCAGTTGAACCTCTGGTCAGCCAGGCTGAATATATTTCTGGAATAATACCAGGTTCTGAGCTTTCCCTTTTGCCTGACATAATTTACCATAAATAAAATTATGCCCCACTGACACTTCCTAAGATGTGAGCTGAGCTCTCTTCTCTATTTTGATACTTTTCTTCTGCCCATTCTTCTTTTCATTTTATTTTGGGAGCACATCAGGCATTCCATTTTATAAAATGAGAGACATATTCTTCTAATATTCCTATGGAAAGATAAGAACAAATTTGAAGCTCCCATATCAAAGCCTTTTTTTTCCCTTTGGTAACGGTAATATGGTAATGCATAAAGTAACTCTAAATTGATAAAAGTTTCTCAGGCTTGGAACTCTAGAACTTCTTCACAGATCAATGACTAGTAACCTAAAAAAGTAAAATTTTGGCCGGGCATGGTGGCTTACACCCGTAATCCTAGCACTTTGGGAGGCTTAGGCTGGAAGATGGCTTGAGGTCAAGAGTTCAAGAACAGCCTGAGCAAGAGCGAGACCCCATCTCTACAAAAATATAGAAAAATTAGCCAGGCATGATAGCTAATTACAGTCCCAGCTACTTGGGGGGCTGAGGCAGAAGGATCCCTTGAGCCTAGGAATTTGAGGTTTCAGTGAGCTATGATGATGCCACTGCACTCTAGCCCTGGAGATAGAACAAGACCCTGTCTCAAAAAAAAAAAAAAAAAAGATACAATTTTGAAACCCTTAAAACTCTGAGTTACCACAGTTGGAAAGGGTATAAGGAATATTGTGGTAAAATAATTTCCAGAAAAAGATAACTCATTAGCCCATTGACGGGGATGAAGTATGGGACTTGTATAGGGAAGGTGTCTCTCTTATCTTGTCTCAACTGGACTCCTCTGACCCTTTCCATTTCTTACATGTGATTATCAGATAATTTATCCTTTTTAGTAGAGGGCATCCACAGTGACTGATAGGTAGAAAGTTGGTTAGAGTCTGAGGCTGTGGTTTTAGATAGCAAAAATTTGACTAGACCTATATGCACCGAAAAACTGGATATTTATTATTCAGTTATTCATTTCGGCTCAGTGTATTGAACAAAATGACCAGCTAAGTTTGGATAGAATGCCATGAACTGAGGAATGTGGTTACTTTAAGGTGCAGATGAAAGCATGATTATAAGAATCTTCACTCGAGGTCCTGTTTTCTTCCTTCTTGTGTCTTTTTTTGGCTCTTTTAAATTGAAAAATACTTTTAAATAGAAATTACTTCTTTAAGATGATCGACACCCTCATATCAACCAATAGGTATTGATAAGAAGTATGCCAGCCTCTGATATTTTCTACCTTAGAGATGATACTGCTAAGATTTGCACTGTTGTAAAAACTATGTCCCTACATAAACGCATCCAGCCTGTCTTACGTGTCTTTTTATGTTTCCAGGGAACTGGGTTGATCTTATGAGGTTTTTAATCTTGTGTGTGTACGTGTTATATAAATTCCAAGGCCATTTCAAAAATCTATAAGTATACCTATGTATTTTTTTTCAAGGCAGCATTATTTTCAAAAATGAAAAAATACTTTTTCTTATAAATAAGTTAATGGCAGAAACATTTCCTTTGCACAAGTTCTGAGACCAAAAATTTCAGATAGTTTCATAATAAATAAAAGAAGATGATGTTAGAAGGGAAATAAATAAACAAATAAAAAATATAACAATGGAATATTTTATATGCAAAATTATTTGACAATTTAAGTATTACACACAAGGAAAGCAACATCTATTATTTGTGATTAACATTTATATTTCTTTCTTTTGGGGGTAATGCCTTTATGTAAAGACTTTCATTATTAATAAAATAGAAAATAAATACCAGGGGAACAAAAACAAAGAAAAAGAAGCATTTCATGTGTATTCAAAATTTAGGAGATGCATTATCTTGAAGAGCATTTTTATCTTTAAGAAAATTTTTATGAAAGCAGCTTTTGAAGCACATTTTCAAATGAGTAATTGTGCATCACTTTAAAGTTTTACTTGGCATACTTCTAAAACAGCATTTAGATAGTTGGAGGTTTAGGAACAGCCTAAAACAGTATTTACTATCAGCTACATTTTAGAAGCAAATTACATGATTATATATTTATACTGAGGAGAATTGTGAGCAACACAAACTATTCTAACTTTCCTAGTTTTGAAAATAATCAAATGTCACTGTGTCTTTCTGATTTACCTTTCTGTTAGCCTATTTTCCATTTTTTTCTTTCTTACATAAGATTGGCATAAAATTCAGTGAAAGAAGAGATAAAGGACCACTTAGAAAAGAAATAATCAAGAACAACTTTTAAAACAAAGAAGATATACTTTTTATAATTGGCTAAAGTTGATAACGAGGCAAAAGCTCTCAAAAATTCAAGTGGAATTTTAAAGTCAAACATTCTGACAAGAGACATATTTTATTATTTTGGAATTTGAAATACTTTAATAGGAAGCTTTTGCCTATTTATTGCTTTTCTTTCTTTTTTGATCCTATTTTTTTTTTCTTGTCCAATGTGGGACTTATTGAGACTTTCAATACCTATTGTTTGGCAGAAGGACAGGTGCAGTGTTCTCCAATGAATGAATAAATGAGTGATATTTTAGGCATTTAGCCTGCTAATGTAGAGAGAGATGGGAGATGAGAGAATGGTAATTAACTTACAGTGAATACTGGGAAAAAAGTTAGAGGATGTAGTGGTAGGAAAAAAAGAGAAAAAAAAAATGAGATACAGGACAAGCAATATTGAAGAATGGGCGATGGCCAGGATAAAACGAAGCCAAAGATCCTGCTGTTTGTATTCAAAAGCCCACAAGAAAAAGAAGGTATTCTTAGTGTCCAGGTCTTCTATAAAATAGCCATTTCCATTTTGAGAAATATTATGCTATAATATAGTTATTGACCTATGCAAATTCCAGTAACATCCCCTGTGTGTGAGTGTGTACGTGTATGAAATGAAAGTTTTACTTTGCATTGCTAACCATAGAAAACAAACTTCATTATGTAGTAAGTATTTCAGAACTTTTAGTTTGCATCACTGAAAAAGCAATGTTGACCACTTTAAGAAAACTTTAAAGGAGTAAAATGAAGTTTGAAAGCAAACGTATTAGGAACCCAGCTATGTTGATGTACTAGTGCATAACAAATATTTTAAAGAAAATGTAGAAGATAGCAAGAAAAATTGCAAAAAAAAATAGTACTGTATTACATGTTCAAAGGAGGCTGACCATTTTGTACATTTCTATGAAACTACCTGTGATTCTATCATTGTTTCAAAATAATTTTTTTTAAAAAGAAAGCAAGCGGGGTATATCCACATTTTCTTCATGCACAGCCTATCTTGAAGGTGAGAGACCTTCTCACTGACATTATATGCCAAATTGACTCTGTGATAGATATTACACAAAAACAGTTCAAGCCATGGTGTCTGTCATGTAGAAAGAAGGCTCTAACTAGTGCAAAGAAATTATAGAAAAATTAGTTAGAAGAACTTCTGTTCGTCTGCAGAGGAATAAAATTCAAAAAGAAGGGTTCCTATATTCTTGATCAGTTTTGGAAAACTTATTAAAGGGTTTGGATCAAGTTGAGGATATGAGCTTACACTGGGAATTTCTCCCTGCACACAGCTAAGTAATGATATTATAATTACAACAACAACAACATTCAAATAAATGATAAAGTTTGTAATTATATTATAAATAATATAAAGTAAAAAAACACAGCCCCAATCACAAAAACTTTTTCATGGACTATCAATGCACAGAAGGAAGGTAGGGGGATGGAGGAGCAAGGCACTTGGGAGACAGATCCTTTCAGCGTAGCAAGGATCAAAAGAACTTCATGAGTGATAAAGGTCAACAGCAAGACTGCCTACTTCAACCAAGGAGGCTGAAAATAAGTTGGGAATGCTGCCTGGGGCTGCAGATGATATAAATCAATGTGGCTGTGGTTGCAGGAGAAATTACAGGAGAGGGAGCTTGAGTTGGTCACTCCCTGATTGAATAATTAGAACTGGAATATCACTAACAGTACAGAGACAGAAGCTTTTAGCCACTGACAGAATACCTGAGTCTGGACAGGAGTCCATGAGGAGTGCCCACAAAGCCTCAAAAGAGGAAAGATAAGTGCAAAGATTGAGAAAATTTCACAAAAAATCTCTCCACAGAATCGCATCCAATCGACTAGATTTTCTGACTTCCTGAGGAACTAAAAAAGACACCAACAATTAACAGCAATTATGGTCCATTTTACTTCTAGAACAATCTCAAAGTGACTTTAAAATAAATTAAGCTCTTCAAATTGTAAAATGAAGGAATAATAATCCTGATAAAAATCAAATATTAAAAATAGATATCTATCAATAAGAAATGCACAAGCTTCCATATACAGTGCTGTGTCCAACAAATAGAGAACATGTATTGTTTTAACGTAAATATATTTGAATGCAAAACGTTTGAAAATAGACTAGCTCACACAGAATGTCTTTCCAATTATAAAGAGCAGTGTGAGATAAAGTTAAGAAAAGTGCGTTAAGATATTATTAAAAATCTTAATTTATGGATTAAAGAAAAAATCCCCCCAAAATTACAGAATATTTAAAACTGAGTGATAAACCCAGATAACAAAATATGTGTACTATAACACAAGTAAAGCATAGAAAGCATTTCAATCTAAAATTTACTTATTTTAAGAAGAATGAGAGGAAGGAAGATGAGAATTAAGAAGAGAAGCAAGGAAAGGAAAATAAAAATGAGAAAATGTGCAACTAAGTAAGCATGAGTAAAGCAAAATGGAAAAACACAAAAATATAAAAGGATGAAACAATTTAGTAAAAAAGAAACAATGAAAAAACTCAAGAGATAAGATAGAAAAGATAAATTTCCAAAATGGTGAGTAAAATGCACAAAACTCTGGAACTGATAAGGAACAGAGAAAGAGGCAAAGGAAAAATGCTGGAGAATGCCGAGTTGGCAGGCGCGTGGATGGCACCGTAGCACATAATAGGAGAGACATTAAGAGACACGAAGAAGGGATGGGCTGTTAAACAGACTGTGTTCATACAACTATCTTTCTTTACACACAGAGTGAAGAAACAGAAACGTGTGCATGAGAGTGCTTGGTGGAGTCTAGGAAATGATAAGAGTGCTAAATTCTCACCTCTCATAAGAAATAAAAAGATTCTTAATTGAAATGACTAAAAGTAAAGACATTTCTCAAGCAATGTTGTTAAAAAGTGAAAATATTTGCTTTCGAATGTAAAATTCAGGGATGGGAAGGAACGAAGGTGGGGGCCTATATTTCATTATAATCTTATTTAGTTTTCCAAATGATATATGTGTTGAATATTGATACTAAATTAGTAATTGCCTTTTAAAAATTTAACTGACATCTCCTTTTCTATAAAATTTAGAAAAAATTAATATATATAGCAATGTTTAAAACATTCATAGCACTGAGCACATGACATAAATCTCATTCAGCATACCTGAGGAATCTGAACTTACGTCAGCACATTTAAAATCTACTAAGTTCACCCACAATTGTATCTGTAAAATCAGAGACTAATAATCACTAAAACCTTTAAGCATTATGACTGTAGATTGGGTTATATACATTAAGTCATAATCCTGTGCTACTATTATTAATTCAGAGACAATAGCAGGGATTGAGAAACTATAGTTTGTGAGTAATATCTGTCCTCTTTTTGTTTTCATATGACCCAGAAGCTGAGAATGGCTTTCACATTTGTAGATGACTATATAGGTGCCTTTTTAATAGCTCACTCTTGGCCCCCAAGGCATAAAATATTTCCAATCTGACCATTTAGAGATAAATTTGGCAAACTCTAGTCTATAAAGTAACAAAATGTGTGTGAATTTGGTCAATTTAGAGAAAAAACTCATCAAATCTCTTGTTTAGCTAAAGTTCCAACTGCTTCCAGTAGCATAATTAATTACAAATAGTTGATACAGGTGTTTCAAGTAAGCACAATCTGTAATTTATCCCTGAATGCCGGAACTAAGGAACTCTGTTACTCAAAGTATGTTTAAATAAATAAGTTAGTTCTAACTTTGGTATGTACTAGCAAATTTATTTTAGGCAGAAACTATACAAATTCCTCCAGAAGCAAGATAAACATCTGTTCTTTCACTTGATTCAAACTCCATATACTTGGCAAGTTCAGACGATCAACTCAGCTAACACGGATGCCATAGATCTTGATGTCAGGGAGCTTATTGATTCTTTTTTGCTTGGCACACATCAATAGTCAGGATAATCATTTTAGACTTTATACTTAGGTGGCTGTATAACTTGTTAATGGTTACTACCCAAAGAATTATCAGTATAAAAATTCTGGCTTGGAGAATGTAATACACATTATTTTTAAAGGAAAAGCCTCAATTCTATTGCAAAAATTTGTATCCAGGTAATCTGTATAAAATACGATTTGATACATCCACAACTTAAACCAATACTGAGGAATATAATATAGAACTGCATTGTTCTATCTGGCTACTACTAGCGACATGTAGATATTTAAACTTAAATTTAAATTTAATAAAATTAAATAAAATTAAAAATTCTATTCTTTAGTTGCAACAGCTATGTTTAAAGTATTCAATAGCCACAGATGTCTAGTGGCTACCATTTTTTACAGCACAGAATTACAACATTTCCATCACTGCACAAATTTATATTGGCTAGAGCAGATATAGAAACTAAACTAAGATTCAAGCTGAATCACTCAATCATGTCTAGAAATGGTGAAAAAGAATGAATAGAACAAAAATTTGTTCAATCTCATGGATAAAATACATCTGACTTCAAGTGTGAGTGAGGTAGTGGGTAGAGTTTTAAATATATTTAGTTTGAGTACTTATGGTACATATCCATATGAAGATATCCAACAAAAAAGTAGAAATATAATCTGAAACTCAAATGTCTTTTTCAAATACAGAAATAAATATTTGGTGGTTATTAACTTCTAGGTTTTAGCTGATGCTATGAAAAAGGTTATTGGTAGACCTTTGAGGGGTTTTGTGTCAATCACTAATCCTAGTTGCTAACAATAGAAACCATTGTAGCTACTTTAGGTGGCTCAAAGAATGTCTGTGACTACTAGAGATACAGACTTGGAGGCTATGCTGTCAAAAGTCCCCTAACTGTATCATAGGAATACACCAGCAAAGACCAGACGCAACTGGCATCCTTAGTGCTGGCCATGGATCATATGACATCCTGGTTGTGCTTATAGGCTGTGTGTCTCCACCTTCATGCTCACCCGCTCTTGTTCCTCACTTCCCAAGTGAAGTCCCGGACAGGTGCATTTGATTAGCAGAGCCTGATTTCCATGCTTACATCCTATTAGCCACAAGCAAAGTCAAAAGAGTAAGTTTTCTGACTTCATTCTTAGGGGTATGCAACTTACTGTATAAAGTATTCTGAAACATGAGATGGATTTTCAAACACAACTAGAAATCTTGACTGAGATTCATAATATAGATATCTACGTGCATATGCTTGGTAAAGGAAGAATAGACAGGTAAGATATCAAAAAAGATTCAGAATGAATGATACTGTGAAAGCTAGGGGACATCTACATAAATAAAGACATTGACGACTTGGAATACAGCACTCTTAATCCTGTTGTTTTCATTTTTATTCCTCATACACTTCTAATTATGTTATTTTTATTTATCTATCTTATTTTCTGTTTCTGATGTGCTGACTTAAATCACAGTTTTGGTTTCATTCTTCGTCACTCAACTGCAGGTTAGTTGACAATCTATTGAATCAATCAATGAACAGTTATTTACTGCCCACCACGTGCCAGGCCTTTTACATGGTTCTGGAAATATACATAGTGAGCAAGGTAGTCATGGACCTTGACCTCATGAAGCTTAGATCTCTAAAAGCAAAAATTAAACTCCACACCTAAAATTGTACTGTGAATTAATGACAAATGCATCTAAGAAGATCAGCACATAGATGACTGCCTTATTTATTTACTGACTTATTAATTTATTTATACCAATACAATAATTCTTTCCCTGTGTCTGTGATCTTATCTTGCTAATCTCTCCTGAACTAGGTTCTGGCCAGCACCTAGAGTTCTGTTTCTAAATACGGATTGTCCCAATTCCTGTGACTTAATATAGCTGGCTGTCCATATCCACAGGTTTTGCATCTGTACCAACCCCAGAGGGACAATATTTGAAGAAAAAAAAAAAACAATAAAAAATAACAGTACAACAACAACAAAAAATAAAAAGAATATAGTATAAGAACTATTTACATAGCATTTGCATTGTATCAGGTGTTATAAGCTATTTAGACTTGATTTAGAGTATATGGGAGGATGTGTGTAGATGGTATGCAAATACTACACTATTTTATATCAGGAACTTCAGCATCAGCAGATCTTGGTATCTGTAGGGTATCCTGGAACCAATCCCCCACAGATACCAAGAGACAACTGTATTCCTAACAAACTGCTTGTCTAACATTTTGTTTATGGTGTTTCTGGGATGTTCAGTGAACTATGCCTGCTCGCCTCTGATGCATTTGCACTTTGTCCCTTAGTGCTGCCATCCCCAGACCACCAGCTGGGCCATGGATTGGTACCAGGCCATGGCCTGTTAGGAACTGGCTGCACAGCAGGAGGTGAGTGGCAGGTGAGCAAGCAAGTGAAGCTTCATCTATATTTACAGCTGCTCCCCATTGCTGGCATCACGGCATAAGCTCCGCCTCCTATCAGATCAGCCCTGGCATTAGATTTGCCCTACTGTAAACAGCGCATGCAAGGGATCTAGGCTGTGGCTCCTTATGAGAATCTAATGCCTGATGATCTGAGGTGGTGCTGAGGCAGTGATGTTAGCGCTGGGGAGCGGCTACAAATATAGATTATCATTAGCACAGAAGGTTGACTGCACAATAAGTGTAATGTGCTTAAATCATCCTGAAACTATCCCCATTGTCTTCTATGAAACCAGTTCCTGGTGCCAAAAATGTTGGGGATCGCTGCCTTAGTGGACTTTTTTGAAGGACTAATATGTTTTTCCTTGGCCTAACAATAAATTTTTCTGATTTCTTTCATCTTTTGAAGGCCCGATTATCCCCAGTTTTCTTTGCGGGGTCCATACCAGAGTTTCCCAAATTTTAGTGTGCACAGGATTCACCTAAGGAGTTAGTTCAATTGCACTTTTTCGTCACTACCATCAACTGCTAGATTCTGATTCTTGGACCACACACTCACTAAAGAACAAAGCTTATCCTGGGAGATCCAAGGGTTAGATGAGCTATGGTTTACAGAGGAATAGCAGAAAGTAAGTTCTGTTTAATGTCTACCATGTACAAGATACATTTTAGCTGATATGTTATATTTTTGATTCATTAAATGCTCAGAATAACTCTGAGAGTTAGAATATTATTATTACAATTATGTATATGTGGAGATATGGACTGAATGTTTCCCTAAAATTTTAAGTTGAAGCTCTAACCCCAAGTACTTCAGAAAGTAAATGGTACCTGGCGATAGGGCATTTAAAGGGATGATTAAGTTAAAATGAGGCTATTAGGATGGGTTCTAATCCAATCTAACTGATCCTTATAAAAAGAGGACATTTGGACACACAGAGACACCATGATACACATTAATGGAGAAAAGACCACGTGAGGGCACAGTGGGAAGGTGGCAATGTGCAAGTCAAAGGGAGAAGCTTCAGAAGAAACCAAACCTGCTGACACATTGATCTTGAACTTCTAACCTCCAGAACTGTGAGAAAATAAATTTCTGTTGTTTAATCCACCCATTCTGCCATATTTTTGTTACGGCAGTCCAAGCAAACTTAATACATATGATAAATGAAGCATAGAGAGCATGTAGGTTGCCCAAGGTCAGCCAACTCAGGTAGAAGTGGGGGCATGACTCAAAAATAGATCAGTTTAATCTAAATAAATGTTCTTTTACATTGAACGATGTTGGCTCACATAAACAACAGCAGTAATATCTCCAGGTTATTATGAGTATCATTTTGTTAACAGTAAAGGTTTTCTTTTTATATATATTCTGAAAGGAGAACATGACATTTCCTTTACAGAATTTTATATGTTGAGGTTGAATAAGGGCAGAGGAATTGGCAAAATGGACTGCTTTCAGGGCTCATTCCTGTGTTGCTGGTCTATAGTTTGATGTTTCCTTCTAATGTCTGCTGAACACACCGACTTCTCTCTCTCTTTTAATTTTCCAATTGATGGGATTACTTATCAGTGAATAGAGAGAGGAACTGATTTTTAACTGTTATTATATCTATCTTTATTTCATTAGAATGCAGAAAGCAGAGCTGGGTATCTTCTCTGTGATCTGTGCTGTAACTTTCAGCTGCCAGTTTGCAATCACGGTAAGCATCAATCAGTTCACAGTTTAAGTTGGGAACTGATTACCAGTAGGTGATTTTTTATTACCACTCATCTAACCTTTACTAGGTATGAAAAACTCAACTCTGATTTCACTTCTTTTTAATGTTTTTTGGGCTTATAGAAAAGTCCTTGAGCCTTGTCTATTTTTGTGGGTGTCAGCATTTTCAGAAATGTGATTCACAGAAAGTAGAATCACTTACAAGAAGTGTGACATTCTGAGCCCACAACCTCATAATGCTGAGGTGAAGAAAAGGAATAAGGAAAGATCTCTTGTATCTATAATGAATTTCAAAAGGCAAATTATAAATAACTCAGAATTTTCACCCAGTTATTACATAAGCTTACATTTTGCTGCTCAAGTTCATAATCAAAATAATGAAGGTGAAACCTTCTATTAGAAAATGATACATTCTTTAGATAGAGACACTGAACTGCAACCAACTACAAAAACAGAATGTCCTAATGAAGCTAAAGTTGCGAGATTAATTGCTCCCTTATATTCATTTTTAATGAAGAGTAACAATTGACTTGACAGGCTAATTATAACATCCTGGGTCCACAGTATGTAATAAGAGTTATAATGTACCAGTCAATCAAAATCTTTCACTTTTGTTATTGTACTTGAAATCCTCAACTTTCTTTGTTTGTCATGTTAACTGGATGACATATGGAAATTACTAAAGGTGTTATCCTCAAGAGAGAATAGAAGCATGAAATATTCTGCATGCATACTATTACAATTATGTTGTAAAATGACTTTGGGTATATTGAACATGCATTTTTTCTAATTTTATAATTATTTTAGTACCATGAGGCAAAATGAGATGGAAATTTTGATGAGATACGGTAAATCTTAGTGCATCCTTAATTTTAGATAGTATAAGTTCTCATAGTATCAAGGGAGAATAGATAAAATTTAAAATATAAACCTATAATGAAGACATTATGATATGTAGAAGTCATTGCTGATGTTGGTAGATGGCTTTAATATAAATTTTAAGTAGCTCTATGCTTTTACTTTAAAAAGTAGAGAAGGTATATTTTCTGGGGAATGTCTCTTTTAAGAGCTTATTTTTATAATTTGTTACCTGAATGTGTGCAATTCTTCTTTCCATTGCAATTCCACCTTTCTGATGTACTCGCCCAATCATGTTTGTACAGCACCTCACCTTATACTGAGAATTCCTGCCATCAAAACACAGAGAGAAAGTTACAAGGAAAAGAAGGAATGTGAAGCAATCAGTCCAGGAGTTCAGTGTCCAGGAAGATGGGAATTGAAAATCCTGTTTAGCTATACAATGTGAACGAGAATGCCAGAAAGATTTTCAAGATGGCAACAAAGTATTACCATAATAAAACAGTGCCGAAGCATTTATAAGAGATGTCTTTGCATCATAGCTGATGGGAAGAAGTAGATATTTATGTATTTTCTAAACTAAAATGCCATCAATTTTGAGTTACCACTACCAATTTTTTACTGACTCAACACTTTCTAATCACTTTGAAATTTTATTTTATAATTCCTAAAAGAATTTTTATTTATATTTTTACAAAGATATGTATCATATTCTACTCTTGAACATATATGATAATAAAAAAATGTAAGAAAAATTAATTGGTCAAATGATTCCTAAAATTTCTTCCCAGTTCGTTTCCCAAAACATTGTTTGACTTGAAGAACTGACTCCACTTGGTGATCATGGTTCTAATGTAAGCCTCTTGACATTGTGACAAGGTCAAATATGTGAAAATTTACATCTTTCTTCAATTCTGCTGGTTGTTTTGACCTCTTTGCCTATATGGACTTTACTAGTTGGAAAAATTATAGCACCCTCAAAGAGTAAACCAAGGAGCAATAGATAAATTTTGCTTCTATGTAGTTTTTGTGTCTCTGATTTTGAAAATGTTCCCCCTCATGTGTGGAGCAAGAAAAAAAATTATTAAAATATACTAACTTGCTTTCAAATCTCGCAATCGCTGAGGGAAAGTTAACTATCTTGGACTCTCTTATTTATCCACTATGAATAAATTACATAGGCAAATTTCTCTTCTTCCTTCATTTTTCTTTCTTTCTAGGAGATGGATGATATTGAGAATCGCTCCTTTCTTCTCTTCTGGGTATTCTTTTCTGCTTTTCAATTTCCATGAACCTCTGTACCATTATATATTTCCAGAACAAATCTGGCTCTCCTACTTTGATGAAAAATAGATCAATTCTCAATATTCAGTTACATAATCACTTATTGACCATCTACATTGTGTGAGGCACTAAATAAGACTAGAGGATAAAATATGGTCATAAAACCCTCCAGTCTAATGAGGGAGCAAATGCACAAACAGGTAATACTAATAAAATCTGACATGGATATCCTACTATAAGAATAAAAGCAAGGGAAAAATGAATTCTGATTAGAGAACAGAGAAAGGAGATTTACCTTAAATGATGAATAGCCATCTTCCAGGAAGACATAGAAAAGCAGAACTTAATAAGAATAAGGAAAAACAAAAGACAATTCATAGGGGCTAAAAATGATTGGTTCCATGTTATGTTTAATGAGTAAGAAAGGAAGAGAAAATGACTAGACATGAAGCTTAATTTATTTAGATTTTTAATTCAAACGCAAAAAACTTCTCAAACTCATCTAAATTAAGGTGTCTTATAAATTTATGTCATAAAAAAGTCATTTATTTTTATGATTTGGGGACGCAATCCATTCATAAGACAAAGTTGTTTTTTTAATAAATAGTGTAAAATATTTGTGACTAATTTATTCCTAAATTAAATTTATTGAAAGTAACTGGTAAGCTGAGAAAACTAAGGAGAGAATCATGACAAAATCTAAGAAAGGATTGGCTGAGGTCTTATATAGAAGAAAATTACGTATATCTTCTTCAATCTGTTTTCATTAGAATTTCTAGTTTAAAATATTTTATATATGTGTCTTTATTATAAAGTTTCACTTTTGTAGGAGAAAGTGTCTAATTGATTAACTTTGGTCATGGGCCTACTATTTGACCTGGTGGAAAAAGGAACAGCCCACATGGGATTGGGCAGGGTGGTTTTCCAATTGATAGTATCATCAAGAGATTGGAAGTGAAGATATGCTTGGAAAAAAGAAGTTGTTCATTCATTGCATTCCTCAGCCTCTCATCATAAACACAAAATCATTTTGTCTCATACCAACAATTTAACACACTTACCAGCCCTTGCTGTCACAGATATCACACTACCATAGACACTGTCATGCTATCAAATGTCAGATATAAACCTCCTCCCTGCCTCCCCAAAAGGAAGTCAAAGTTACTGCAGCAGCTTCAGGTACTCTGACTGATATGCATTCTTCTTCTTGTACTATTTTTCTTCTTCTCCCGGTTTTTCCATATACCTTATAATCATCGCTACATGTATTAATAGATGTAATCAGTATTTCCTTTATTAATACTATATATAAATAAGAGAAAAGATACAATTTTTAGTGCAATCTAATAAGCAAACTCTGTAATACTTGCTTCTACAATCATACAAGTCTATAACTTGTATTTATGATGTTCCTGCTCTTGTTTTTCCCTTCCTTGTCCGAATAACTTAGATATTTGAAACATTTTGCCTAAAACTTAATTTTAAAAAAATCTGATTTCCTAATGATAACACTTTAAATAATTAACATTTTAAAATTTACAATTGCTATATTAGTTTAAAAGAGTGCCCCCAAAAGCTCCCGCATTCCTCTCTACTCCCTTTATCTAGCAGAAAACCTATTTGCCAATGATTTGAATTATTTTTTGTCTATGGATCTGGTAGCATATAATGCTTAAGTTGGCTACAAGTCATTATATCCTTCCAATGTAATGTAACCATTTTCGCATGCTCTAGTGAAAGCTGACCCTAAAGTGGCAAAGGTAAGATTTATTTTTGAGAAGAACAGAGAATATACTTTATGGAGTCACTATTCCCACATCATTTTCCTAGCTCCTAGACATATGTAACCTGGCTTTAAACGAAAGATCACCATATAGAAAAATGGTTTAGAAAATGTAGCATATCCTCCAGAACGGTACCCTAAACCAAAAGATGTTGATAACAGTGTCTTGTCACATAGTCATTTATAAAACTTTTATGAGAGACTAGTAACATGTAAAGAGGTATTTTCTCTGAGGTTAACTACCAAAGGGGTGGCTTTTCTCCCCCACCTTAGGATCCTACTTTCCAATTGTAAGAATGATATTTCCCAAAGGCTCCCTCCAATCTGCAACAGACACTTTGGGAATTGTTGCATCTGCTGTGTCTTCAAAGTAGTTGAAAAAACCATTAGCAATATAGCCTCCTATATTGGTTTTTCATGCTCTGAGACTCACATAATTTTCACTGTTTTTTTTCTTTATTTCACCTGGTAAATGGGTCATAGCAGGACATCTTAATGTTTTCAAAACCCTAAGTAGCTTTCAAAATATTATTCATCCTTATTAGTTGTAGCAGAACAAAAATGAACAACATTTCGACGACTACAGAGGTGATGTCCTGATAAGCCTCCGGAATATTCAAACCCCAGAAACTTTCCTGAAATGAAACATAAATAAAATCTTCTATTTTGCTGGGTTATCTTTATCTCCCATTCTTTGATACTTTTATTTGAACATCTATACAGAACAGAAATAAACTCTTACTCTCTAGGCATTAGCATCATAATATCCTCATTGTTATATGATAGTCACTGTGAGAATAAATAAGACAATGACATGAATTAAACTGTGTTACTGAGCAAGAATACAAGAGTGTGTTAGGCTGAGTAACAGCTCCCAAATATGCCCAGATTCTAATCCCCAGGACTTGTGAATACATTTTTTACATAGAGAAATGTCTTTGCAGAGGTACATAAATTAAGGATTTTGACATGATGAAATTATCCCAGATTATCCACGTGGGCCCACTGCTATCACAAGGGTTCTTACAAGAGGGATACAGGAATGTCAGAGCCAGGCAAGATGTGATGAAAGAAGCAAAAGTCAGAATGATTTGTGGCCACTAGTTATGGAATTCAGACAACCTCTAGAATGTGGAGAAAGCAATGAAACGGATTCTTCCCAGAAGGAATGCAGCCCTGCTTATCCATATAGACTTCTGACACCTAGGACTTTAAAATAATATAATTTTAAGCCATTAAATTTGTGGTAATTTATTACAGCAATAGTAGAAAAGTACTAATAATACAAAGAGTGAAAAGATACTGTTGGTTACTGGAAAAAATTAACGGCTTCAGTAGCTGATACTAATAGTCAGGAGCTGCAATACTTTATCCCAGTGAGGCAGCAACACCAGGGATAGTGAATATATTAATAGTTGAAGTCACTCTTTATTAAACTTTGAGAATCTCATAATTCTGTAAGGCTCATCAGAAATTTAGTGGTCAAATTAAAGATTTGAATAGGAATGGTTTGGAAATTTCCACCCCTGATACACCTTTTAGGTCTTTTATGGTGGCCCTAATATCTGTGGATAACCCAAGAATGTGTCCCTGCTTTTGTGGGGAAAGGTGTCTCCGATAGCTTCCTTTTGACCGTTCCTTTGATAATAATCCTGATGATATAGTCAATGGAGGATTCTGACATTTCCTGAAAGTATCTATTCTGATTATTACTCCCAGAAATATGAGAAAAACAGAACAAAACAAAACACAAGATGAATTTGGGGATGGAGTCAGGCATCCTCCAACAGTTGAATCCTGTAAACCCCATACTCACCTGCAGGCTGCAGTGGTATTCTGGACCTATATGTACCCAATGCTCTTCATAAGATTCAGGTATTTCTCATCATCCAGTGTAAGGTAGTTCTGGATATTGATTTAGGCTCTTTATGGAGGGCTAATGGAAGTTTCACAGCATATATTTGTGGTTGTAAAACGTGTATAGTTTCCTCTTTGTTTAAGAGCCCCAAACAATTGTATTTCATTTCTGGTAGCCTACTGGCTCACCGTCAGATATATGTGCAGATTTTAACTTTCCATGTTCTCTGGTTATCTTTCAATCCATTATCCTCAATATGACAAATACAATAAGTGAACAGATGCACATAAAAGATCCCATCCAGCCTTCCAATATCTCAAAGTCTGTACTTCCTCTAGATAGGCACAGAGATTTTTGTCTTTCGATGTAAGTTAGCAAATTGGATTCAGGTTTGTTTTATCTAAACTAGAACAGAAGCTGGCTACTATTAGCTTACTAAGTATGGAATGCCTGATTTCCTTAAGTACCAAGTTTGCCAGTTGATACCTCTGACATTTCACTTTGACACTTCTTTTTTTTTAAAATTGTGAAGGTACATCCTCATTCTTTCAAATGCATGTTTTGGCTTGTGATTATCTTTCAAAATTTTTTAGAGCAATTTTTGTGAAACCACAGATAAATAAAAAATTTGTGTTATTTTTGAATATGAGTTCTGTCATGGAACCAATGTAGCACAGACAGCTTGAAATATCAATGAAGTGTTTGGGAAGGATGTGGCTAATGAACACACAGTATGTCGATGGTTTGAGAAGTTCCATTCTGGTGATTTTAATCTTGAAAATGAACCATGTGGGTGGCCGGAGAACTGGGTGGATAATGATAAGCTGAAAGCTGTAGTGGAAGCGAATCCACCTCAACCTACTCGTGAATTAGCAGCAAGGTTTGACATTACATTCCAACAATTTGAAACAAATGGGCATGGCAAAGAAACTGGATAGGTGGGTTCTGCATGAATTAAATGAGCATCAGGAGAGAAACTGTCTCCAAGCTTGTCTTTCTTTGCTATCATGACATAAAGGTGAATCATTTCTACACCCTAGTGTTATGTGTGATGAAAAATGTATTCTTTTTGATGATTGCAAGTATTTAGCACAATGGTTGGATAAAGATGAAGTGCCCAAACACAGTCCAGAACCAAATATTCATCCCAAAAAAGCTAATGGTGTCTGTTTGATGGTCCAGCACTGGTATTATCCACTACAGCTTCATGAAACCTGGTCAATTAGAGCAGATGTCTACTGCAACCAACTGGACAAAATGATGAGGGTGCTTGTGATTAAGCAGCCGAGATTGGCCAGCAGAGACAGGCCAGTCCTCTTGCAAAACCGTATGTTGCTGCTCAAACTACAGAAGCTGGGCTTGGAAACTCTCTGTCATCCACCTTATTCACCAGACCTTGCACCAACTGACTACCACTTCTTCCAGGCTTTGGACCACTTTTGCAAAGAAAAATATTCAATTCTCAACAAGCTGTAGAAAATGCCTTTCGTGATTTCATCACCACCCACTCTCCAGGCTTCTTCACTGCTGACATAAACAAGCTACCATTAAGATGGCAAAACTGTATGGATAGCTCAGGCACATGCTTTGATTAATTGTACTGCTTCTTGTTTGAGATATAAAACTGTACTTTTGATTAGAAATTGAACATTTCATATTTAATAACCTAATAGAACTATTAATAGTTGACTGATTGTAGGAACTCTGCTGAGAGCAACCATTTTGATAAATCCAGTCTGATCCAAAATTATGTTCCCTACTTGCCTAAGCGTTCTCAAAATCCAATCTTAAAATAATTTCTAGGCTTTGACTACACAAATTAGCAAATTCCCATAAATCGTTCTGGGACAACTATTAGCTTCACTATTCAAATTCTATATTTCAGTCTCTGTGTATGTTCATAATTCTGGCTATTAGGCACTCAATACAAGGATTATTCAATTTCTCTTGCATGAGAAGATGGATTCTTTTCGTAAGAGGATGTTTTGAAAGAATTTGAGTAATCAGAGTTTTCCAACTGGTCTTATTCTCCCATATATTGCACTCTAATTGTCCTAATTGTTGGGGCTATATTAGTTTTAGAGCTGTGTTTAAACTTTACATAAGAAAACTGAAAAGGTTGTAAATTCAACTGGCTTTTAATTTAGTAACCTACAAAATTAATTTATGAGGTGGTTTCTTAACGGTCTTAGCCCTACAGCTGTGAGACAGAAGAGATTCTTTCAATACAGTCACAGAAAGATCCTGAGTTTTAGTACATGCCTTGAGGCAAGAATTTTAAGGTTTGAGCTTGTCATTCTTTTGCTTTTAAAATACCTAATGCTGTCAGAAACAACTCCGCTTTTCCTTGCTTGCAAAATTATTCAATCTCTCTAAGCTTTTCCACGACAGCAGTTAGCCATCCAAAGCTTTGCTCTTGTTGGACACATGGTACCAGGTGACCACAGGGAAATACTTAATTAGCTATTTCACTGCTGATTACCTTGGGGCAGTTAATTTCCAGTTATGGAATATTAATAGGAATTCAAAGTCTTTTCTTGCATTTCAATGCCATAACCTTTATAAATACCCTGCATTTCACTGAGGGTCTGTTGTCTGCAATCCATTCTGAATTTTTATATGAGTTACTCTGGATATTTGCTCTGGGTAAATTTATTCTGGATAACAAATTTTTAAAATAATAGATAAAATGAAACAAATAGCCTTCAGAAAGACAAGTACCAAGAAACCAGTTGAGATTTAGGTAGAAGAAACTAATTGTTAGTCTTTTTACCTTGTAGATGCTAAGATTTTATAGTTCCAACAGTTTTCTATCTTTAGGTAACTTTCCTTAAAATTCAGATATCTCAATTTGCTTTGCCCAATTTTTGTTGTTGCCTGCTACTATGGCCAGGCATTGGTGGTGAAGGATGACACCTTAATTTATAATATCATCAAGAACACAAAGAAAAGCAATGTGCAACGGGAGGGAGAGTAACAAGGAAGGGACGTCCGTCAGACAAAAAAAAAAACAGATGACCAATGGAGTTCTGGGTATGTGAGTAAATTTTTGGAATTTTAAATACAGTTATTAATATTTCATTATGAGATGCAAGCTCTATTGAAACAAGGGAAAATCATTATTTCTTTTAGGAATATGAGCTTATACATAACACTCACATTATATAAAATCTAAAAGTTACCTCAGAAGGCCATCCAAGAGATAGCCTATGACTGATAGGTACCTTATTTATTTAAATTTTATAATATCACATAAATATCACATTTATGTGCATATTATATGGAAGGATCTATTTATAACTTAATTACAGTGCATGCAAAATGAGTGATTTAATTCACGTGTTCCAAATAAAGCAAACAAAATCTTCCTCATTCTGGATAGTTACAAGCTAAAATAAATATGAAGGCAGTGAAAGCAAAGAAGAAATAATTTAGAAACTGAAGATTGGAATACATATCTGGCTTTTCCACTTTTCTTAAGAACTTGTATAAATCTTTAAAACAAATTTTTAGGCTTAAATTAAATACTCCCTCTCAAATATGGCAAAACCAAGGCTACTTTCTTATCTATTTGTTAAAGGTTGATAACAGCTCCTTAGCAAGAGTGGACTAGAGAGTGGTATCAGAAACTACTCTATCATCCTTGCAATCCAGCAATCCCTTTACTGGGCATCTACCCAAAAGAACAAAAGAGATTCTATAAAAAAAAATATCTATACTAGAATGTTTATAGCAGCACCATTCACAATTGCAAAGATGTGGAAACAACCCAAGTACCCAACAATACATGAGTGGATTAATAAAATGTAGTATATGTATACCATGGAGTTCTACTCACCCCCCAAAACAATGGTGATCTAGCACCTCTTGTATTATCCTGGATAGAGCTGGAACCTATTTTACTAAGTGACATATCACAAGAATGGGAAAACAAGCACCACATGTACTCACCATCAAATTGGTTTTAACTGATCAATACTTAGGTGCACATATAGTAATAACATTCATCGGGTGTCGGGCAGGTTCGGTGGGGGGAGGAGATGATGGGTATATACACACCTAATGGGCTTGGTGAACACCGTCTGGAGGATGGACACTGTTGAAGCTCTGACTCAGGTGGGGCAAAGGCAATATATGTAACCTAAACGTTTGTACGCCCATAATATGCTGAAATAAAAAAATTTTAAAAAATTCTGATAGAAGATTGTATTAGACAGCTTTTGGGCTGCCACAACAAAATATCACAGACTAAATGGCTTAAACAAAATAAATTTATTTTCCCACAGCTTTAGAGGCTAGAAGTCCAAGATCAAATTTCAAGTCCAAGATCTGGCTTCTGGTGAGGGCTCTCTGCCTGGCTTGTAAAGAGCAGCCTTCTCATTACGTGCTCACATGGCATTTCCAAGGTGCAAGGGGTGAAGGTGGGGAACTCTTTGGTGTCTCTTCTTATGTGGGTACTAATCCTATCAGACCAGAACTCCACCTGTATGACCTTAATTAATGTCAGTAATTTCTTTAGAGGTCCCATCTCCAAATACAACTCCACTAGGGGTTAGAGTTTCAACATATGGATTTTGGAGGGACATAAACATTTAGTCCATAACAAAGGACTTGCGTCACTTTATCCAGCTAAATGGAATATTTTGAAAGATAACAAATAATAAACTCAGCCATAAATGAATAAACAAATGGAATCTATTAATTCAACCATTTATTTTTATTTTAAAAATGTGTCTTGAATACATTCTTATAGTTGAGAAATTATGTTGAATTCTGGAACTACAAACATGATTAAAATCCAGCTGTCTTAAAGAAACATAGAGTCATTGAGTAGAGAGACGTGTAAGCTTATTAAAATAATGATTAAAATAAAATGCCATAATTGTTATGATAAAAGTATGCTTACTAAGCTAGGTGCAATGGCTTATGCCTATAATATCAGCACTTTGAGAGGACAAGGTGGGAGGATCACTTCAGGCCAAGAGTTTGAGACCAGCCTGGACAACATAGTGAGATCGCCATCTCTAAAAAAAAATTTAAGAAACTGCTGGGTGGGTGGTGCATGCCTACAGTTCTAGTTACTCAAGGAGGCTGAGGCAGGAGGATTGCTTGAGCCCAGGAGTTCTTGGCTGCGGTGACCTATGATTGCACTACTAGACTATAGCCTGGGCTGTAGAGCTAGACCTAGTCTCTAAAAAATAAAATAAAATAAATTAAAAAAGAAATATACTTACTAAGTTAATAAAACAAGGAAAAGGACATCAAACAATTTGGTCAGAGTCAGGAAGACTTCATAGGAAAAAACCAAATACATGAAAACAAATTGAGCTAAAAAAAAAAAAAGCTATACTATATTATACTATGTATCGAGAGTAAATAGGATTTAACAAATAGTTAGATGATCTGGTTGATATATGTTACTCACATATGATGGAAAAATAGAAATCTAGACTGACACCCAGGTTTATAATTTGGATAATTTGGGAGGATGACAATATTTTTACTCAAGATCAGAAGAACCTATTTCCTGTGGAATGGAGAAAAATACAATACATTCTCTTTGATATATGAGTTTGAAATGCATCTAAGTGGAGATGTACAGTTGGCATTTAATATATTTGGACCTGAGTTTGGGAAATAGTTTTGAATAAAAAGTACATTTTTAGAGTTAAGCTTATGTGACTAATAAATAAAATGACAAACACAAAGGACCTCCTCCAGGGAAAAGATACTACATGAAAAAAGAAAGTGAAGAGCAGAATCACAAGGAACTGCAACATTAAGGAGTCAGTGAAGGAAAGCTGTGAAAGGTAGCTTAGAATAACCAGATTTTATTTCACTGAATAATGCTTTGGACAATGATATATATATATAACAAATGCAGAAATGGTGACCCATGGTAAAGTGATGCTTTCTAATCCATTTTCTGTGGTCCCAATTCTTTAGTTCAGCAAAAACTAGCCCAGCATTGAACACCCTGTTATCCATCTTTCATTGTCCTACTCTCCTCTCTGTTTCTAATTTTCCCATAAATCCAGAGATTAGCTGGGTTAAGTTTAAAGGAATATGGCTATAGCATTGTGGAGAGAAAATGTTATTTCATTTTTAAACAGAACTCTTTGTTATATAACTTTTTGAATTAAAGTATAAGTCTCTGAAGTTTGTATTTTATTATATGTTTTATGACTTGCAAGTATAGTAATATAGAGATTCTTTCAATTACATTATTAAAAATATATTTCTCAATCCATCATGTATTACATATGTTGCTATTTGGCAGCCTACTCGCAATTTATAACTGGAATATATAAAATTCTTAATAGAAATTCTGGGATCATTTTAGCAACATGGGTACATTTGAGAAAAAATAAATATTTCATATTTGGGAAAGACCTTGTAGCTTAGGATGGTTTGCTGATTCATGAAGGTACTTTCTTTCTGACTTGATTTGTCTTTTATAGAGATTGAAGCCACTGGCCCACTGACATATATCTTTTGTAGACAATCCTGCTTCTGGATTTTGGGTGCATGAAACTCTCCATCTTGTGTTCAGTCTTCCTCTGAGGAGGACATTTGAAGTGCCTCCTAAATGTATTATTAAATTCACTCTCAGAGGGATAGTTGAAGAAAATATAAAGTGCCATATTTTCTTTTAGCACCCAGGGGCTAGTATAATATATTCTCTTATTCTTCCATCAGATCTGTGGATTTGTGTCTTTTGAGGTGATAGAGTGCAAACACGAGATGTTAACATAAAGATTTGTAGTTAGTCAAAGCCTGTAAGTGTCACAGATAGTCTGAGCACTGCCATTCTCTTTCTGCTTCTAGCTTCAGGGCCCAGCCTTGTTCCTTTGATCTTAGGAAAAATGCAACATTGACAAGGGGCAGACCAAACATCTCAGGTGCAGATTTCCAGAAAATGCAACCATTAGCTCTAGTTTAAGAGAACAAAACAGACTCCAAACTTGTTAGCGTTTTTAAAACCTCAAGGGGTGGGTGTAAGGGAGGTCACAGAAATTCCACTTGCTTGCTAAACTCCCACACTAGAAGCAAATTCTAGATGGAGCCAATTCCAGACTAAAACTAGTCCAAACTTTTCGGAGTCTTCTTCTGCCGGGGATTGGCGAATGGACTTCTTCGGTTTAAGTAACATAACCTGTGTATAATTATTTATCTATGGAAACTCAGGGCCTAAAGTGGGTACTCAGACATTGAAGCATGTTTGATGAATAAAAAAGTAAGTGAATGGATGAATGAAAGTTGACTCACCCTCCTTATTCTAAGTTCTATTGTTATGACTATAGGAAATTTCCTTTTAAAGTTTGTCTTTTATATTTTGTCCAGGTAGTCTCATAGATATATCAAAAGAAGTATATCCCAAACTAATCCATTTTTTTCTTTTTTAAGCATCTGTTTCTTATTCTTTGGTTCCTGTAAATGACAGCAACATCTAGCAATCATCGAAAACAGAAACATAGGTTACTTTCCTTTTTTAATCATTCAGTAACTGAGTCCTTTGATTTTTCCTTTTCAACATGTTTTGTATTCATACCCTTTACTTCATTCTATCTTTTCCTACTGTGGTTTAGGGATGGATGATATTTTACTTAGACAATTGAAATAGTATCCCTAAAAGTTGGTTGTTTTCTAGTCTCCTGGCTCTCCAAGACTTTTCTGCAATGCCTAAAGAGAAGTAGATAAAATGTGAATCTGATCCCATCCCTTCCCCCTATACTTAACTCTCTTTAATTTATCATCACTACTAATGTTATAAAATTCAAATTTGTTAGTATCACGAATAGCTACCGCTATTTAAGGAATTTTGTCAAGTTCTAGCTTCCTTATGAATTCAATTCCTATTACCTCTGATTCACAAGTAGACCTGACATTGCTTTACTCATAGTAAAATGGTCCAGTGCATGAGAGGTATGCAATAAACGACAAATAAATAAATAAGATTGTATTGAACTGAAACCTATTTCCTTACAGCTTCTTTCCTTTTGACCCAGATATTACTCTTGCCCTTAAAACTCCAATCTTTTAAAAACATCTGGTCCATGATAACTTTCCAGTAATTTAAAAGTATTCCTTCATAGGTCTGTCAACCTTAGCCTACAATCATCTCTTCTCTATGTTGATGTTTTCTGATTTTAATTACCTTATTGAATTATATCTTTCATATTTTAAACATTTTAAATTATAAAAACATTCAAACACATGCAAAAGAAGAGAGAATAATATATTCAGACCTACACATCAAGCTTGAACAATTAGCAAAGCATAGACTATGTTACTTTATCAATACCATCTCCACCAACCCTAAACAACTTTAATTTTTATGAAGCAAATTCTAGATGTGCTGTCATTTCATCAGTAATATTTTGATATGTGTCCCCAAAAGGTAAATTTCTTATATTAACATACTTCCATGACCCTTCATTATTCTGGTCACTCTCCTCTGAACATATTTTATTCTCCTCGTGTCTCTCTCTGTGTATGTGATATCTAGAGCCACACTTCAATAACCAGAATAAGATTAACCAGCAGAGAGCATTATTACCTGACTGCACGTTCACACTTCTAAATAACTACACTTTTATTTGTAGAATAAAAGAGAAACTATTTGCTGCTTTGGTAGTTATCTTTCAATGTTGATTCATTTTAGTTTACCAACCAGGATACTTCTACATTTTCTCATGTTCTACATGTTCTATGAGCCTCTACACATACATTTTTATACATATGTCTAGGAATACCAAGAAGTACAATTCACCTTTTATTATTTTTGGAGAATTTTAAAGAGCATTGTACAAAAGTGTGAATGGCTTTGGTATATTAAACAGCTTATAAGATACTCTAAATAGATAGTAAAATGGGATGAAACTGAGGAAAGAGAACAAGGGAAGTAAGGGTAGGTAGTAAAAAGGGGAGAATTAGTACTTTCAAAATTCTTAAACACCAAGAAAATATTAAAATTATCAGTCGAAAATTATTATTTGACTTCAAAATTGGTGCAATTTCAGTTGTATAGAGTATAATAGAGTATAATAGTCACAGGAATTCCAGACCCATTCCAAACTCAGTCTGTTAAAAACTGAATTCTGTATATATGGGGCGTCATGGCAACAATTCCACGATATAAAAACCTTTTTAAAAAACATTTCTATTGTTAATTTACAAATAATAATTATGTATATTTATGGGGTATAATGTGATATTTTGAGATCTATTTACAATGTGAAATGATTAAATCAGGCTAATTAACAAATTTATCACCTCACATACTTATTCCAACCTACTATGCAATTAAGGTGAGGCTCATAAACTTAAATAAGTTCCCATGGTCATTCATTCGGTTAGTTGGTGAAGCCAGTTTTCAGCCCAGATCATCTTTACTTTAAAATCCATGCTCTTTTGCTATCTAACTCATGGATAACTCTCCTGGTAAAGGCAGACATTTATGATGAACGACAAACATGGTATATAAGATACTCATTTTTAACTCTTCTTTCCTAATCACTCTAGCTCTGGAGAAGTTACAAATGCAAATCCTGCCCCCTCAACCCCTGCAGGAAGTAAATCCTACTCTCCCTCTCCAATATTGCAATGTCAAGCCTACAGTATTACCCATCTGACAATTTTCTGATTACATACTATGTTTTAACTTCATTAAAATGAATGACCTGCCATATAAGTGATTATTTGGCACTCAAATTTTCTGTCACAATGTCCAAATATTCACACCAGTCACATTTATTACTTTTATTCATATTCTTAGAAAATGAAGATGAGACAAGTGTTTTAATGTTTCTAACATGTGAGAGCTATTCAGTGTGGAGGAAAAAAATGCTTTAAAAATCACAGAAATTCCAAAATCATTATAAGTTAGTATGATTACTGTGGCATCAAGGTTTCTAATGCAATTATGGACTAGTAGCTACACTTTGTGGGAAAGGAACATAAAAGCTGCACAGGCCGAGGAATATTTTAAAAATCTACGAATAATAATCTGAATGGAGTGTGCACCTATTGACTAGGTTAATATAGCCATAAAACCAGCAGTAAAGAAGAAAAGTTACTGAAAATATATTAGCATATCTGTTCAAGATTAGTTTCACTTAAGAGGAAAATAGGTGTTTTTATAAAAGGACATCTTATGTAGGAAAATTAACAGTAAGATAGGAGATAGGAATCAAAATAATATGCATAGCATGTTTTATACTGAATCACACAAATAAACTTCTTGGAAAATTGCATTTTTATTTTTTAGACTATGATAATGTTACATTTGAATGTATCAATAAAATATCTCAAAGATCCTTATTTAGGTCAAGTCTACACAGTTGATCAGTTTTCCCAGTTTTATATTATTGAAAAATGTTATGATATTTAGAAAATAATGTATTATCTCATGATAGTGGCCATAAAATCTAGTATACAGTCTGTGGCTATTAGAAAGAAAAAATCAAAATATACTGTGCAGATATTATATAGTAATTATTTGTATTTAAATAAAATAACCTAATATATTTTTCTAACTTAAATATACTATCACAACAGAACTTAATCAGTAAAATAAATCTTTGCTTCTTCTTCAAATTAATTTAGAGTCATCATATAGTGTCATTTAGGGTAACTTAATTTCTGTGGGCATGAAATTCATTATCTCTAAAATAATGGGTTTTGATGGGATTTTTTTTCCAAAAAACATATTGAGATCAAATTTATGCCTGACAGCCACACATTATGTTAGATGCTAATGAAAAACAATTAAACCAAAACACAGCAAATATGTGTCATAATTTCTGCCTTAAACAGACTTTTTGGTTATTTTAGTTACTTCACAGGTCGATAAAAACGTTCCATAACACATTACTAATATTACATGAAACAAAAAAGAAAACTTTCATCATTATAGATATTTCTCAAAAATTACCACCTAAGAACAGAAAACAATGTCATCCTACAGTAATTTTGGGGACTTGTCAATATGTATTCCAACAAAAAAGTTAAAAATATATTCATTGTGATAAAGAAAATGTATATAAGATTGCAACATACATTTTGAGAAGCTATATAATATCTAAAATTCTTTCCTGTTCTAATATTATAGAATTGTATAATAACAACTTGAAAGGAAAAATATTATATAGCATAATTATATAGGCTCGAAATTGATAGAGATGTATGAGACACTAACTTAAGAAAGTAAGTTACTGAAAATATCACAGGATTTAATTAATTTATTTGTTAATAAAATAAGATGAAGATTGATGACAATTCATTATCACTGTACCTCGAGTACTTTAATATTGTATTTTGAGGTAGTGAAACTTCAAAAACTTCTCCAACTTGTCTCTTAGATTTTCTTATTCTATCTATGTGTTTTTATCAGTAAGATAGTTTCTCTTGAATGCTCACACTTAAAACGAGCTCTTTATTGAAAGCTACAGTCTTCTTAACTGAATGATCTAAAACTATGTAGCAAGTCCTCATAAATCCTCATTCTCTTTTTTCAGCAGCTAAAATAAGATTTAGCATGATTTACTTAGCTGAATTGATTGACTTTGCTTCATCCTGTACGGTAACCCTTCAGGTAGCTAGATAAATTCAAAAAGAACTACTAAGGAGTTTCAATACAAGAAAGAAAGTTAAAAATTTAACTGCTTGGAGAGAGTCACCACCAATACCTTCATCCAGTCTTCCTCTAGGGTCACTCCAGATGCCAATAGGTTATCTTTATTCAACATCTATGTGAGATTGTGCTGCCTACCTGAATGAGTTTATCAGGCACCAGATGTTGACTCCAAATGTCAGGGTTTTTTTTTTTTTTTTTTTCCTCCCTGGTTTGGGACATTCTCTATAGACAACATTCAAAAAGTACTCTGTTAGAGATTTTATGAAGAGAAACAAGTAGAAAAGTATTAATTTAATATGACTTTAAACCGTCTTTGAAATAAACCAGTGTATAATCAACATAAACACAAATGTGGTAGAAATCATTGTATGAATTAGTAGAATCCTGTAGTAGTATTAGCAATTCACCACTTCTTATTAGCACACAAAATATGTAACCATGTAAAAACATGGCAACTCTGAGCAATAGTGAGTTGCTTGATATCAAAGAGAGGATAAAAACGTGAAACAAATAATAGGGGAAGTCCATGCAGAATCAGGTTGCATCTAAACCATAATTTGCAAATATGTGACACCTTTGCTACCGCTTCACCCTTCCTTTCTTTATTGTGGACATTGTTAATCAGTGACAGAACTTTGTCTCTCTGAGTCTAGAAGTGGTTTAGAAATCTCAAGGCTATAGAGCACAATGGCTGCTACCAATTGGCTATAGGATATGCTATGAAACCGATTTTTCCTTCTATATTTAAAGATAACACATGACATGATGGAATACTTCTTCAAAATAAAAATGAATGAAGTACTGATATATTCAATGATATGAATGAATCTCAAAATCATTATGCTAAGTGAAATAATTCAGTTGCAAAAGAGTATGTTCTATACAATTCCATGGATATAAAATTCACAAAAGTATCTTGAGTGACATAGTGATAAAATGTAGATCAGTGGTTGCCAGAGACTACCATGGATAGAAGGAGGGGTGAATCACACAGGGGCGCGAAGAAACTTTTGGGATGATAGAAATGTTTTGTATCTTGACTGAAGTGGTGATTTCATGTTGAGTCGTGGATGGATACAGGTGACTGTAGGTAAATTTTACCACAGTAATGAAGAGGCAGTAAAAAGCAAGCAAACAAACAACAGAAAAGAGGAAAAAAGAAAACACCTGAGATGGAACATGAGTTAAGAAATAAGACAAAGTACAGTATAACAAAAATTATTGGATAAGATGGAAAAAAAGAGTTCTGCTCCCCAGTGCTATGTATATGTTTATGTGTATCCTAAGCAGATAAAGTAGATACAGAAAAGAGTTTCCTAAACCTGACCACATATCAATGAATATTTTCTCATATAAAATCTTAAGCCTAGATTATTTCCAGACTTAAATAAGTATTAAAAGGAATTTTCCTGTCAAGCTAGATTCCAATTAATTCTGAAGTTGGGGCTGGGTGCAGTGGCTCACATCTGTAATCCTAGCACTTTGGGAGGCTGAGGCAGGAGGATTGCTTGAGGCCAGGAGTTCAAGACCAGCCTGGGCAATAGTGAAAACCCATCTCTACTTTTTTTTTTTAATTTTTAATTAGCTAGGTATGGTGACACACACCTGTAGACCCAGTTACCTGGGAAGCTGAGTTAGGAAGGATAGATTCGGCCCAAGAATTTGAGGTCACAGTGAGCTATGATTGTGCCACTGCATTCTAGCCTGGGCAACAGAATGAGACCCTGTCTCAAAAAAAAAAAAAAATCTTAAATCGGTGATTAGGAGAGTAGGTGAATTTTATGGGAAACTGTGAGACTAAGTTTTGGCAAGAACTGACAAGAAAAATGATATTAAAAAAGCAGGGCCAAGGAAAATGTCACAGTGTGTTTGGACAAAACGGTCTTGAGAATTACATGATTTATAATATCAAAGTTTCATTCATTGTACCTTTGTACAGGATAATGAGTATGCCTGAAAAATGCCTCGGTCCTTAGCCATTTGATAAACTCCTATTCAATCACCAAACTCTAGCTCAACTGTCAGCTCTGTATTAAGCCTTATCCAATTTTTCACTTGATGTCAGGTACGAACTCTTTTCTGTTACTGAGTTGTATTAGCTCTCTTTCCTTTTATTTGAGAACGTGCATTAGATTGTAAGTACATTGAAACAATGGATTTTGTCATTTTTCTTTTTCATGTATAATATGGAAGCTGTGGAGTAATTGTGTGTGTGTGTGTAAATGAATGAACAATAAAATCCACTAATTAGGTGACATCTCTACAAGACGATTATGACTTATCAGGTATTTATTTTATCTGTTAGAAAATTGATTAAAATTTGTAACTTTTTGGAACATATTGGCGTTTAACAAATGTAACCTAGAAAATACATGCTCTACTTTCCAGGAACTTACCCAGTATAAGACCATAGTTCTCTAACCAACATTTAACTCAAGAATATCTCTATATGCATATATATAAAGAAAGTCCATATTGGCAAACTATTGCCTGTTGGCTAAATCTGTCCTGCCACTTGTTTTGGTAAATAAAATTTTATTGGAACATGGCTATGATCATTCATTTACACATTGTTAAGTGCTGATTTCAGGCTATAACAGCGGAGTTCAGTAGTTGCAAGAGTAACCAAATGGCCTGCAAAGCCAAAAATATTTACTATCTGGTTCTTTAGAGGCAAAAAAATGTTGACTGCTCTTCAATATAAATGTGTCATAGGAGTGTAAATCCATTTGGATATATGTGGAACAGGGACATTTTAAGAAGATATGCTCATGTTCCAGATATTTTTTTTGTAGCATAAAAAATTATTCCAAAATATGGAGGTATAAACAACAGCTATCGGGTGTCACATTTTCATGGGTCAAGAGGGTTGTAGATTACTTGCTATTTCTTCTGTGGTTGCATTCAGATATTTGTTGGGTCTGCAGTCATCTGAAGACTTGTCTGCACTGGTTGTTCAAGATGGCTCCCTCACATGGGTAACAGTTGAGGCTGGCTACTGCTTAGAAGTTTACCTGGTGAAGTTGACAAGAGGGCCAACATAAGGCTGTTTTAGCAGCCCTGTCTCAGAGCAATCAAACTTTTTGTATAGCAGTTGGGTTCCCCCAGAACAAGTTGCTGAAGAGAAGCAGACAGAAGCTGCCTGGCCTGTTATGACAGAAGTGTAACTCCCAACCTTATTGTTCAAAGCAGTCACAAGCCCAATCAATGTCAGGGGTTTAAGCATAGAACCCACTTCTTGATGTGAGAAATGTCAGAAATATTTGGGGTCATATTTTCAAGCTATCCCATCACCCCTAGTAGGAAAAAGGGTATTGAATATACAAGGACAAAAATATGATAACATTTAAGTAGTAGACTATGGCATCTTCTCCAAAGCAGACCTATCTTCTTTTCTGTGTATTCAAACCTAAACTTGAAAATCTTGATACTATAACGTCCAATTCTCATCTTTGTAAAAACTGATATATTTGTTGACTTCTGTAATGCTTACCAATATATAATCCAATTTCTGGCCCATATAGAAATTGCCAAAATGAGCTGAAATGTAAGAGATTCTCATTAATCATTCTTTTCCAAAAGGGAACAAAAACTATATTAAGAGAGTTTCATATAATCCCCAATCATTCTTTATCTTAATGTTCAAATCTGCTAGTGGGTGGGGGGAAGCTTCTTATTTTACAAATATATAATAAAAATATGTAAGCTGTAACTTGGCATAGGTAACATACAATAGGAGCATAAATTTTATAATGATAACCTTTATAAAAGTTATGGCTTGATTTATACAAACAGATTTGAACTACCTTTGATTATTTTGTCAAGACTTTTATAAATGTACATATAATATGCACAAATGGCTCTTGGTACATTGCTATGTAAATGTCAGTAGACGCTTAGATTCGTACTAGGGCAGGTCCACAGTGTGTAGGAATTAAAAAACAAGTGCATATCAAACAATTAGTCAATCAACAAATACATATTAGTCAGCTCTGAAGAGAACACTATTCTTTAGTGCTGACAAGAATATAAAAACCATGAAAATGTCTTTTTCCTTGAGGAGCTTATATCCTACTTTTGTGGAACAAACTGTAAAAAAAAAGCAAAGAAATATATGTGATGTATAAAGTAAGTGATGTATGCAATCAGTTTTTTAGTGGATTTGTGTAGAGAAAAGATTCTTTTGGTCAAATATGTGAGGATGGATTATTTATTATAAATTCCTGGTGTCAGGTGCTGACAATGTGCAGAAAATTTCTCATAGAACTACATAGACCATGGTTCTTTACTTTCATCTGGAGAAGCCCCTCATCAACTTGTGATCCACAGCAGGTGCTAAAATAGACACCTCTTCTATGACATAACCAAGGCTTATATGTTTTTTATCTGGAAGGTTTATGTGACCTTTGCAAGCAGCACATTATCCATCACAGCCCTGCCTATTACTTGGTGGTCATTGCAGATGTATTGAAGGCAAAGGTCGGTTTGCTTAGCTGAATTTTAGAATGTTTCTTTTGCCTTGAGACACAAGTTTGCATCAAGCCCAGTACAAATCATATTGCAATTCTTTAGTTTTAAAATGTCAGTTTCTTCACCATAATAACCTTGTAGTTTATAATAAGCAATTATGACAATCAGCCACCCATTTCGAAGCACTATCAATTATATGTAATATTCTGAGTTAGAGAATAACTACGGATTTCCTATTAATATTTACCTATATGTATGAATTTCATTTTGATGTTGATATCATGACCTTCATGTATACATATATATATCTGGATAGTATGCTTTTCTATGGGCTACCCCTCTGATACTTTATGTTGTTTTCATTAGTTTTTAACTAGTTCTTCTCCTTCAATCCAAATAGCTGCTACATCCTACCTCAATTATGCAGTCCCACCTTTTATTTCACTCTAAAATCTTTCTTTAAAATATTATTTAGGCTGGGTACTAATGAGAAGATATGAGGAACAGAGCCATGGCCGATCAGTTACCAGCATAAGACAAGAAAGACAAAATATTTGTGGCAAAAAATCTCAGATATTTTTTAACTATGGCAAAGATGATTTAATCAACTGACTGAACTATTTGCCACATAAACTTAACTTGAATAAAAAATTGGTAAGCAGAAACATAATGAGGAGTTGTTCACCTTCATTGTCCTGAAAGGTGAAGGGGAAATGGGCAAATATTTACTTCATTTTTTTATGCCAGCTACATTAGTATTGTCATAATGCAGTTTTAGAATAAAGGCATCAAGTTAATAAACTTTGACTGGGACCAAGTAAAGTGCCATCAGGGGTTTTGAGAAGGAACAATATATTTTTGTACTTTTATGGATATGAGATTGATGAGTTTTATGATTTTGCTAGTATTTCAGATATTATATTCTTCAGTTCTAGAATTTTGATTTTTTAACTTTTTTCTAAGATCTCCTACATTTTCACTTATTGCAAGCATGTACTCATTGATGATACTGAACATAGTTGTAGTAGCTTCTTTAAAATTCTTGGCAGCCTGTTTTAACATTTAGGTTATCCAGGAGTTGGTCTCTGTTGATTGCATTTTCTCTTAAGAATGGGCCATGCTTCCTCAATTTTTTTTTTTTTTCTTTTTCTGTATGTTATGTTGAGTGGCTTTGTATGGTATCTCGGAAATTGTGAATGATATGTTGTAGAAAATCTGGATTCTGTTATGGTTTTCCTATGAATGGTCTTTTGACTTTTTAAGCAGAGTAAAATCAATCTATAAAGTTTGTCACTCCTGTGATGGTTGGAAGCTCAAATGTCAATTTGGTTCTTTTATCTGTCGTGTTTGATGTCAGCTTCATTCACGCATGGTCTAGGGTTATGCCAGAAATTTGAGTACTGATTAGACATAGAACTTGGTGCTCTCATTCTCTGGTTTTCACATTTTTGAGATTTCCCCTTTGTTCTTCTATAACCATAAACCCTGTTCCCCGATTATTCAAGCCATCGTAACTATGGACTGTACATTAGAGCTTTAACTGCCCTAAACATTGCAGAGTTAGGCCTTCTCTCAGGCTAAAAGCAAAAAGATATGAGAAATTTACCTTGTGCTATTTTCTTCTTCCAAGAGTTAACTCCCTTCTAGTCTCTTTCTGTGTGGGTTTTTCTCTCTAGTGCCTTCAGACAGGCCCTCAGTCCCCAAATTTACAGTTATGTTTAGGAAGGTTTTTTTCATAGCAGCTACTCAGCCAAACCTGAAGCAAATTCTCAGATAATATGTGAAATGCAGATGGAGGTTTGTTATCTGCAATTAATATCCATAATTGAATTAAAAGCTTATTTTTAATCGTATTGAATATATTATTCTCATATGCCAATCCTCCCACACTCTGTTGATAGACTTTAAGAGATTATTTTTAAACAAAATACTCTTTACAAACTAATTTCTAGAACATTAATTAAAAGATAATGTTCATAGTTATAACTTAAATGATTTATGATCTCCTTCATTTGTAATCTACTGAGTATAAAAGATTTAAAATACTTTAAAGTAGTCTTTTAATTTAATAGGAATGGGATTTGAATTCCTTTGTGGCACCTTTTGATATAGCCCCTCCTTATAAGGAATTGTATTTTAAAATGAGTATTTGAAAATATTAGTGATTAGAGACACATATACTATAAGAAAGCAAAGAGGAAAATAACCACAACATTTTAAAAGTTAATTATTTATTGATTCACATATGTTACATAAGTTATACATGAGTCTACTGCCATATGTCACAAAATAAATTCTGATTAATTTACTTTATATTAGTTTATTTCTATGTTTTCTCATGGTGAGAGAAATACCTGATGTAAGGAAAAACATATTTCAGTGTTAATCACTAATGATCAGAATAGAAGCTTTTCATTCTTAACTTAAATTCTAAAGAACATAGCTACTCTGCTTCTCTTCCAGATTAATAAAGTCTTTGCATAAACCAAGCATATTCTGGTGAATCAATATGACAAATAAATTGAATTCATGCCTAAACTAATAAATTGCATACATTTACCAACAGTGCATGTACTGTTTCATTTCTCTTGATACATAATCACTATAAATATAGACTATTTGCAATACAAAGCATAAGTTATCTAGAAAACCATTACTTATTCACACTGATATCATTTATTTGAAAGATATTCTGTGCAGTTTGAACAGACCAATTTGTTCTTATATACAGAAAAGCTAGCCATAAATCTGATCTGTTTTTTGCTTTCACATTGAATCTTATATTTCTTGTACTCCCTAATTTAAATCAAGTTTCATTCACAAAAATCATTTTGTGGCATATATCATTATCTTATTTACTGTTCTGGTGATATAAAATAAAACATTATCATGTTCTTGAATAAGCAAACATCACACAAAACAAATATAAAGACAATCACCAATCATATTCATTATTTATTTATCTTTGTGATCTCTTTAAAATTAAATGTATATTCATATGTTGAATTTACACAAAAATGTTGCAAATAGTTCATCTGTCTATGTAGTTTTAATTAATGTATTTTGAAGTCAAGTAGGAGAAAGCCGTGGTTAGTTTACTTGCAGTAAGCAAATTTTATTCCTAATATATTTTTGTTCCTACAATTTTCCAAGAATTTGTCTTTACATTAACATACAGTTGTCGAACCACAGACACTTTTTCAGTAACATATGATTTTATGTTGTAAATATTTATAAGTCAAAGAGATGTTGAAAACTAGGAGAGAACTAAACATAGCTATTAACTTTTCATTGCATGATAGATAGTTTGTAGGAATAATTGTATCTAAAATAATTACATAAAAGACTCACACATTTAAATAATAACATGAATTTTTTAGTACATTTATTAACAAGATAGAAGTATTATGCTAGTCCAGAAGTCAGAGACATGCCTCTTATCATTTATAAGGTATATGGTGCAGCTAAGCACATACATTTCCACCTTACACTCTAATTAGCTTCATCCTCTTGTTTTTAACAAGAATCTCAGGATTGCATTTTCAAACAAAGATAACTAAACCTCATTTATTTATTTATATGATTTGAGGAAATAGGTTTTTTAATATGTAAAAGGAGAGACAATGTTAAAATACTTCTTATTCTCATAATTACTCTTTAAATAAGAATTCTGAACATAGCAGTTTAATAATTAAACACTATGGCTGCCATATTCTCATTTTTCTCCAGCTAAAAGCGTCCATGTTTATTTATTATATTTGTCCAAACTCAAGACTCAAGTTTCTGTCACTAGGAATGGGTACTTGTCCCAGATTTGATTAATAAAACATAACAGAAAGTCTTATAATCAGGCACTTTGGGCTCCAAACAAGGAAATCTTATCAGACATCTTATGGTAAGATTTTCATCTTTAGAAAAGTGGACCTTTAGTTGAGGACTAAAAATCAGAATTTGTGAAGGCCAAAGTGGCTAGAATTTGTGGGGCAGAATAGCAGGGAGGAGGGAGCCATATGGACAGAAAGCTTCAGAATCAGCAAAGAGGAATCTCAAATATTTTGCTGAAAATTGGTCTGCATGTGTGTAGGAGAAAATCCCTGAGGCTAAAATTTGGTAGGCTAAGTAATTCCTGGATTCATTAAGGGCTAGGAGCAGTTTGTGTTGCCACCAGCCAGAGTGGAAAAACCAGATGGGTCTTCTGTTAGACTCCTCAAAAGAGATTCACTTAGTAGTAGGACTAGTTATCTCTAGAATAAGGGCTGCTCTATACTCATGCTAGGAAAGCTTGAAAACAAGTATAAAGCAGATCAAAAGGAACACAGGTAACTTAATAGCATGGGATCCTCAGTAATGGAGACTCCTTTTCATAATTTCCCTCCTCCAATCAAATAAATTTCAACAGTTCCTGATGCCTATTTTAAGAAACAGAAGTTATTTGAAATCTGTTTCCTTCAGTCTTCGTGGAAACCTAATATCAGTGAATGTATCAAGCTAAGTGACCCAGAATTAAAGGGATAGAAATGGGTGTCTTTGATACAAAAGAGAAAAGACAGAATAAGAAAGGACACTGGAATGTGGGTTAATTAGGTAGCAGGACACATACCCAGTATCACAGCAATGTGTGGGGTCTTGAGTCCTGGAGGTTGTGTCTTCCTCTCACCTGTAATTCCAATGATCTGGGAATGGCACTAAGTAGTGGCTTTAGGGAGTTCAAGAGCCATGTGGGCTCAGTCAAGAAGATAGGAGTGGATAATATGAAGGGATAACTATAGAATACCTTTTTCCATTTTTTTGAAGACCATGTAGACTCAGCATTTTTGTGAGGCACTATGAAGAAAGAACCTTACCACACCCACTACCACCACTTCTGTAAGGACTAAAATTAAATGTCCAAGTTGGGGTATTTTAAGATGGCTATCTGGAAGCATCTGGTACTTGCCTCTTCCAGGAAGAGGAATCAACATAGTGAGTAGATAATCACGCTTCAAATAGATCATCCAAGAAAGCACTGGAATTCAACAGAGAAGAGATGGAAATTACCAAAAGCAAAGAAAGAGAGGGAAGTAAGGTAGCCTGTTCAGCAGAGATCCGCTGGGAATCTAGAGAGTGTGATTAGAGGCTCCCCAGTGGTCCACTTTTCTACCACAGATTCCGACACTTTTATCCATGGGAGAGCACCTCAACCATCCTGGGCCCTGAGATTAATACAGAGAGCTTCCTGGAAACCATGCTAAGGCATTGCTCCAGATAAAAAGATCTTACACTGGGTCCCACAACCCCCTGAGTCCTAAGTAGCTGCAGCGTGGTGCCATTTTAAGAGCCAAGCCCCCACCAGTCTGCATTCAGGGCCTCAACAGCCTCTGCATCTCTACATTCTCTTCCCATAGCCACCACTGCCAGGACCTAGGCAGGAGCCATGGAAAGCAACTCTGCCCACCTCAAGCAGAGGAGCAGCTGTGCATTTTCACGTACCTTGAGGAAAAAATTCATTACCTGCAAGTTCCATTAGTGAGGGCTGCCATACATCTGAAGTATGGGCAAAGCACAGGCCCCCCACCTACCTGCCTATGGCTGCTCCCACTGAAAGCAGCCCTGCCCTCCCCAGTAGCAGGGCCACAGTGAAGCTGATGCTGCCCCAACCTGACCATTCTGCTGGGGGCCTGGGATAATCCCACTGGTGCTTACAACAGCCAGTACCTGCATGCACCACCAGGGGGCCTGAGGGTAGGTCTACTGATCCAGCTCCAACCCTCTCTCCCTCAGGACCTGCACACACCTTCCAGGAGTGTGAGGATCATCCATTACAGTCCACCACCACTGGCACCTGAGCACTTCTCCCAGAGTTTGAGGTCAGGCTCACTTAACCTGCTGCAACCACCGTAGCTGGCACTCACTTGCATGTGCTATCTGTGGGACTGGGGACTGCTCCCCCAACCCCAGCCCATTTCAGCCACCACCAATGGTGCAGAGCACTTGGATTCCAGAGAGTTGTCCCACCACTGCTACTGCCCACCACTTGCTCACATTATGCCTATGGCCCAGGGGCTAAAGAACCAGACCACCCACTTAGCTCATTGCTGACATTTCTGGCACCCAAACAAGCCACCTAGAAGCCCAAGAATCATCCTGCCAGGACCCACTAACACAGTTTCAGTGTTTGCCACCCTGGAGCCGAAGAACAGTCATGGCCAACACACTGCTGCCACCATTTCCACCAGAGGACTGGCCACCCTGGCATCCCAGTCTTCAGCAAAACTTCATCACAGCCTCCATTAACAACTATATCCTAAACCACCAAGGAAATCAGACACCACTGACGCAGTTTAAAGCCTAAGAAACCATACAGAGACTACACTACTGCATGCACCAGAATCAAAGCCAAAGTGTCCTACTCAACCAACACCATAGATACAACTTCAGGAGAAAGTTCTACTCTATAGAATCTAACACCAATTCTCTCCAAATTATTCCAGAAAAATTGAGAATGGGAAATTCTCCTTTAGTGAGTCTATAAGGCTAGAACTATCCCTATATGAAAGCCAGACAAGGATGCCAGAAAAAAGAAAAAAGAAAGAAAAGAAAAGAAACGAAAACTACCAATATATCCCTGATGAACATAGATGCAAAAATTCTCAGCAAAATACTAACAGACTGAACCAACTGCTTCCCAAAAAAATAATACACCATGATTAAGTGGCATTTAATCCAGGAATGCAAAGATTCAACATATGCAAATCAATAACTGTAATACATCTCACCAAAAGAATGAAGGGCAAAAACCATATAATCATCTCAACAGATGCAGAAAATCATTTGATAAAGTTCAACACCTCTTCCCTTGTTGAAAGTTGATAAAAACTTTCAACAATCTAGGCATAGAAAAAACATACCTCAACATTATAAAGTCCATATATGACAAAACTACAACCAACATCATATGGAATAGGGGAATAGGGAAAAGATGAAAGCTTTTCCCCTAAGAGCTAGACAAAAGACAAGAATGCAAAACAAAAAAGACACTTTCAATACTCCATTTCAACATGATATTGGAAGTCCTAGCCAGAACAATCAGGCAAGAGAAAGAAACAAAAGGCATTCAAATTAGAAGTCAAATTGTTTCTTTTTGCTGATGTTATAATCATATATATGGAAAAACCTAAAGACTACCAAAAACTCTTAGATCCGATAAATAAATTTGGTAAAGTTGCAGAATAAAAAATCAACATACAAAAATCACCAGTATTTTTATACACCAATAATGAACTAGCTGAGAAAGAAATCAATAAGGCAATCCCATTTACAATAGCTACAAAAAATAAAATAATTATAACTAAATTTAACCAAGGAGGTGCAAGCTCTCTACAAGGAAAACTACAAAACACCTGTGGAAGAAATTAAAGAGAACATGAACAAATTGAACAGCACCCCATACTCATGGATCAAAAGAATTAATATTGTAAAAATGACCATTCTGCCCAAAGCAATCTACAGATTTCACGAAAATCCCTAAGAAAATTTCAACATCATTTTTCACAGAAATAGAAAAATCAATCCTAAAAATTTTATGGAACCAAAAAGGAGCCCAAATTGACAAAGCTATCATGAACAAAAAGAAAAAAAACTGGAGACATCACACTACCTGATTTAAAAATATATTACAATTCTATGGTAACTGGAACAGCATGGTATTAGTAGAAAACACACTTGGATCAATAGAATAGAATAGGGAACCCAGAAAAAATATTCACATATTTATACCCAACTGATTTTTGACAAAAGCACTGAAAACACACTTGGGAAAGGACACTATTTTCAATAAATGGTGCTGGGAAAATTGAATATCCTTGTGCAGAATAATGAAACTCTGTCTCTCAACACATACAAAAATCATCTCAAGATTGATTAAAGACATAAACGTGAAACCTGAAACTATAAAACTACTAAAAGTAAAAAAGGAAGAACACTTCAGAGCATTGGTCTAGGCAAAGATTTTATGGCTAATACTTCAAAAACCTGTTGAATGGGAGAAAATATGTGCAAACTATTCATTGAACAAGGGACTTATATCCAGAATATACAAGGAACTCAAACAACTCAACAGTCAATAAAAATACAATCCCATGTAGAAGTGGGCAAAAGGCATGAACAGACATTTCTCTAAAGAAGATATACAAATGGCCAACAGGTATGTGAAAAAATGCTCCACATCACTAATCATCAGTAAAATGCAAATTTAAACCACAAATAAGATATTGTCTTACCCATGTTAGAATGACTATTTTAAAAGAACAACAACAACAGCAAAAAAATAACAGATGCTGGCAAGGATGCAGAGAAAGGGAAAGCTTACATGCTTTTGATGGGAATGTAAATTTGTACAGCCACTATGGATAAGACTATGGAGATTTACCTAAAAACTAAATATAGAACTACCAAACAGTATTTACACAAAGGAAAGAAAATCACTATATCAAAGGAATACCTGTACTCTCCTGTTTATTATAGCACTACTCACAATATCAAAAATATGGAACCAACCTAGGCGTCCATCAACTGACAAATGGGTAAGAAAAATGTGGTATATATACACGATGGAATATTATTTGACTGTAAAAAAAAGAATGAAATCGTGTCATTTATAGCAATGTAGATTAAACTGGAGGTCTTTGTGTTAAATGAAAAAAGCCAGACACAGAAAGATAAATTTTGCATGTTCTCACATGCAGGAGCTAAAAAAGTGGAGCAAGAATGAGAGATACCAGAGCTAGGAAGAGTGAGTAGGTGGGAAGTCAGAATGAACAGCGTTTGCTCAGTGGGTACAAACGTACAGGTAGACAGTAGGTATAAGTTCTAATATTTGATAGCAGAGTAGGGTGACTATAGTTAACCATAAGGATTTTGGATTTTCAAATAGCTAACAGAGAGAACTTAAAATGCCCCAACACATAGAAATTATAAACACTTAAGGTGACAGAAACTTGAAAAAGTTTGATCATTGCACATTCTGAGCATGTAACAAAATATCACATATACTCCATGAATATGTAAAATATTATGCATCAATAAAAATTCATATAAAAGTGCCACAGATCCAATATAACCAAAAAACATCTTGAAAAAGAACAAATTTGGAGGATTCATATTTCATGATTTCAAAACTTACTACAATCCTATAGTAATCAAAGCAGTGTAAAATTAGCATAAGAACAGACGTGAAGCTCAAGGGAATAGAATTGAGAGTCCGAGACTAAACTCTCATCAACTGATTTTTTACAAGGATGTCAAGACAGTTCAATGAGGAAAGAATAAGCTCTTCAACACATGGTTCTGGGACAACTGGATAGCCATAAGTAAATGAATGAAGCTGGAACCCTAGAATGTATAAAGAACTATTAGAATTCAATAATAAAGGGATAAGCCAATTTAAAAATGAGCAGAGGATCTGAATAGACATTTCTCCAAAGAAGATACACCGATTGCCAAACCCCCCCACGCCCCAAAAAACAAAAAGATGCTCAACATCATTAGTCACTAGGGATACGGAAAACAAAACCATAACAAAATACCACTTCACGTACATTAGAGTGATTATAATTTTAAAAAGAAAAAAGGGTTGGTGGAGAAATTGGAGCCTCCACACTCTGCCATGGGAATGTAAAGTGCTAAAACCCCTGTGCAAAATAGTCTGACAGTTCTTCAAATGGTTAAACATTGAGTTACCATTTCATGAAGCAATTCTACTTCTATTAATAGGTATATACCCAGGAGAAATGAAAACATAGGTTCACACAAAAACTTGTATACAATTGTTCACAGCAACATTGTACATAATAAAAAGTGAAACAACCCAAATGTTCATCAACTGGTAGGTGCATAAATAAAGTGTAGTCTATCCATATAGAGTACAATTCAGCCTTAAAAAGAAACCAGTTACTGATACATGCTACAGCATGGATAAACCTTGAAAACATGCTACGTGAAAGAAACCAGACGCAAAAGACCCTATATTGTATGACTCCATTCATTTAAATGAAATGTCCAGTATAGGCAAAAATAAAAAGACAGAAAGTAAATTAGTGCTTGCAAGGGTCTGGGGGTGTGGGCGCAGAGTAAAATGAGGGGGAGGGGCTGAGCGATAAGGGCTAGAGGTTTTTTAGGGGATAACCGACTATTCTATAACTGCTTGTGGTGATGGTTGCACAATACTATGAATATATTGAAAGCAATTGAATTGTACTTTAAATGGATTAATTGTATGTTAATTATATCTCAAAGCTATGTCTTAAAAAATCTAGCTAATCTGTTAAGGAGGCTGAGGTTTACTTAATTCAAAAACAATAAAATAAAGAAAGGTAACCTTCCTCATGAATCTTTCTTTTCAAGAAAGATATCACTGCCCTTCTTAATTTAGACAATTGTGAATTGCACACAATAAAATTAGCTAATTGTGACGGCTGTAAGTAGAGAAATTAGGGAAATTTGGAAACAGGATTGAGGGAAAGATAAACATAGATGTGGAGAAAATACCCAACAAAACATAATTAAAAAGTGGTGTAAGTCTATTAAAATCACTAGACTGTAGAATAGCTTTGAAAGTTAAGTTAAGCCTAGGTTGTGGAAATTGATTAATGTAATCTATCTTGAGAGAGCTGTGGGGAGCTATTAAACCCTTTACATCTAGAGAGTGAATAGCATCATGGAAACATTTCAAAAGATTTACCTTCTTCTTTGAGAATACAGTGAAAATTATCATGAAGAGAAAGTAGAAATGAGGAGTTAGGAGATACTCTACATCTGTGACTAGCAGAACCTGAGGTAGCATGGATATGTAAAATACAGTGCACAGATAAATATTTAGAAGATATTTGACAAAATAATTCACAGAACTTAGTGAATTATGGACTTAAAAGATGAGAAGGGGTAGATAATAGATATAGTCAAGTGTTCTGAGTCCAGAATCCTAAGAATTCTTAAGGGTCACTAACAAAATGAAAACTGCCAGAAATTGAATCACTATGGAAATCAAAATTATAAAATTACTTTTAATCATATCAATATTCCTTGATCAAAAATAAACTAAGGTACATAATACTTAGAAAAATATTTGAGTAACTGGATCTACAATATAGAGACTGACATTTTTATGAAATTAGGAGCATAAATAGCCATCTAGAATTTTGTATATATATGTATGAAATATATATATTATATGTATATGAAACTGAGCAAAGCAACTTTTTTACTTTTTTGCTACATTAGGGCCGAGAGGGGCCTAGTTATGTATATTTTGAAAAAAGAAACATATCCAATATGATTGTATTGTACAGCAGTGGTTGAAACACTATTTCCTAAATTATCTTACTGTTCCAAAAGATAAATCAGAGGCAAAATATCAGTTATAATATTGCCACTTGCCTAGAATTTTCTTTGAATATATGTTCTTTGAAAACTAAAGATGAATATCAACTTCTGTGTAAGTCATTAGCAGATTGCTTGTGAACTGTCAGATTGATCCCTATGCTGAGTAAAAGTGAAGCAATGTATTTTTTGCTATACAATCTGGGTCAAACTACGAGTAACACATTTTATTGTTACTCAAACTATTTTTTTTTAAATAGTGACCACCTGCAGGTAGATTCAGATTGAGACATGAGGACAGACCACGTGAAGCAGTTATTTTTAATAGTTAATTGTATCCTATTTTTATAATAATTAAGAATACACTATGAATAATATCATAAATAATTCAATTTGGTTCAGCTCTTGATAATTGCTGAGATACAATTAACTGTGAAAAAATTAACTTGGAGATTGGCATATGTGAATTATGAAAAGAAAAAACAAAAGGACCTCTGATGCTACAAACCGCTGGTGAGAATTTCAATTTTCACAGATCAAAAGAAGTTGTTTTTAAATTAACTATGACAGAAGGGGGGACAAATGGCAGGAAATAAACATGATCTCTTCAAGAAATAAGGGGGAACAGGAAAAGGGAAGGCTCCAGCTAGTGTTTTGGTAAAAATCAAAAAGTGAAGAAGTTCAACTTTACCAAAAGTAATTGAAATAAGTAGAAGGAAAACAGTGCTTTCACTTAAATGCCAATTGGTTTTCCTTCTATCATAACATCATTTTAAAAAGGACAAATTAATAATAATCAGCTACAAAAAATTTCCAAGGAGATAAGTTAATATTTCTTTATGCCATGATCTGTGGATTTTATTTATTTATTTTTATTTTGTGATTTACTTTATAAAAATCCATTTTGACTTTTGTCAGTAAGTGTTTTGCAAAACTTCTCATGTTAAAGCATGGATGATGCTTATGAACATCTGAAATATCTTCAGGTTGGGATTTCCAAGATTTTTCTGTCATATTTTTAGATCAAATAAATTGATCCTGGCTGGTCCGAAGGTAGTGAGTTATTTCACTTGATTGTTCACAGTCAGTTACAGATTGAACTCCTTGTTCTACTAGTTTCCCCCCTTCTCACTACTGCACTTGACTAGTCTTAAAAAAAATTTTTTTAAATTAAAAAAAATAAAATAAATAGATCCTCGATATTACAAAGGTCCAATGTCTTACAAGAAGTGCGTAAAATCACTGGAGGGGACTCTGAGGTCAAACAAATGTAACAAAGGAAGATTTATCTCACTCATAATAACCCTACAATGTGTCATGGATTTGGGCTGTTAAAATGACCGAAAAGAAAGATTAATATCCTTTAAGATCAAAAAAAAATTTTGAGCTAATATTATTTTCACTATCGTCATTTATTAAGCCATTTCATTTTCTTTCAAATTGCAAGATGGAAGTGAAAATATGCAGCAATATAATTATGACAATATGATCAGGAGAAGGTAGAAAAAGAAGAACAATGTGCACAGAATAAAAGCAATCCTTTTTCTCACTGGCAGGGTCACAATGCATAATTTTTAAAAATTATTAAGGAGTGAATCTATGTATATATAAGCAGCTCATCCTAAATCATTTAGATTCTAGGAACAGCAAAACAGATTTGACATTTTTAAATAATATATCGTGGTAGAGATGAAGGAGCTTTCAAGTATGCCCCGGTGTATGAGCTTCCTGCTAGAGAAGGAGTCAAAAGAAGTCTCAACAAGTGAATCAATATGAGTTCTCTGTGTTCCAGTTAGAAATAGCATTCAAAATTGATGACAGGATTTCTGACTAAGATCTATTTTGGGCTAGCTTTTGTCATAACCCTCTCTGACCTCACACGTAAATGGCTCCTTGACCTATGTTACAGACGTCTGATATTAGAGATGAAATGTTAATTACTGAGCTACACACAGAGGCTCTTCACTCAGTGGCAGTGGACCCAGAGGTAACCAGGAAAAATATAGGCTGCTTTTGAAAACCAGCTCTGAAAAATATAAACCCAGTGGGCATAATCCATTATGAAACTATGATTTATTTCATCTAGTCCTATGCTTTGTATATTCCTGAAAATAATCAGAAAGATATTAATTATAGCAAAAGGACATTGATAATTTGGATCAGCTCATCAGGTTTGAAAAAGGGAAGAGCTGGCCTTAACATTTTTTCTCCAACTCACTATTCATAACGGAGTGTGAAATTAGTGTTTGTTATCTTGTCTTAATTGGAAAAAAGCTTTCTGTCAAATGTTTTGGTCTTTTAAAGAAAATATAGGTGGTTTTTAAATGTCTTAGAAAAAGTATTGATATTGTTGCATATTGCACAATTTGTGCACAAGTACTCACGAGGAATCAAGGACATTCCTGGGATGTATATGATCACATGGAAGGCAGAAGACACTACAAAATAACTTACTTAAGTATCAAAGCAATTTATATTTTAGAGTGACTCCGATAATCACATACACCAAAATCAGGTCAACATGCTTTCATTCAATAAAATTGCACTCATCTGGTTTTGGTCCTATTTTCTTTAAACACTTCTGCATTAGTCTCCTCATGTGGGATTAGGGTTCTAATAGGAATGGGTAAGAAAATAATGATTAAATTTCAGATCATCTTCATAATAGTCCAGCCACAAATGACGAACACAGTCCTTCTTAGCTTTAGGATCTTTATATTGTTGGACTTTAATATCATGACAGTTACTTTACTTGTCTTTGCTGTATCTTCTGATATTCTTTTGGGTGTAGTACAACCAAAATATCTTTCTTGGTTCTCCTCCTGATGTAGGCTTTGGCTCAGTTTCTTTCAAAATCTTCAGTGTCCTGACATGTGAGTGTTCCCTGGTACTTTATTCTCTTTTCTTGTATACTATAATTATCACCACGTATGTTCCCTGGTCAATTTTATCTCTTCCATTGTTTAACTTCCTTTATATTCTCTGGAATCCTAAATCTATAATTACAACATATTATTGGATATCCAAAATATTGTTTCTCCAGTATTATTTCTTGATTGATAATACCACCAACTATACAGTTTTTCAATCCGTAAACATATACCTGTTTGTTATTTCCTTTCACTTAATTTCAGCATCTAGTTAATTGGTAATTAATGAGGAAAAAAATATCCACTCAATATTGTCAGGGGATTATTTCATAATATATTTCATTAGGCCTCTGATTCACATGAAAATACTAAAATCTGTTTCACTTGGAGGTGTTTGAAACAATATTAGTGTGAATACTAATCCACTATTTTTTATGAAAAGATGACTGAATAGAAGACAACAAATATGGAAATGTGGCAATTTACCACATATGGATGAAATGAAATTTAACAATGTACTTGCAAATAGCATTGGGAACAATCTTCTCTAAGTTACCTTTTAATCACATGTATAATAACCATTGATTGTTAATACCACAATGCTGGGAGTTCTTGGTTACCAGAGAACAGTAGATTCAATGTTTTATTTGCTTGCTGACTCTGTAGCTTAGATGCCTGTTGACAGTGCGACAGTTTCAAGCATGTGCAGGAATTGTTAGTAATTATATCTAAATAGTAAGGAATATACCTTGTTCCGTCCCTTTTTTCTCAGGCTGCTCTCTGGGGCCCTCAGTACAATTTATTGTTATGCCTACTACCTTGTCTTTTACTCTGGATATATTCAGATGTGTTTTTGCATAAGACACAAGAAGCCCTTTGCAAGACAGTTTGCATACTCCTGACTTCCACTAAACCCAGGCTATTTTCTTAACTGTCTTGGTGAAAACCTACTTGTGATTGTTTATAGTTTACTGTAAGTTAGTTAGTATGTCACAGGGAAGGATGGTTATGAAAAAAATTATTAAAGAAGAATTAGAAAGAAGGATGGACATTAACCAAGTGTTCACAATTGCCTGTTTCTTTCCTTCTGCTTTGTCTTGACCAAACCTTACTCAGGATTTTCTGTTCACTACAGGACCTTGAACTCTGCTCATCTCCCTGAACATTAAAAAGCAGAATACACCCCTTACCATCTTATCCTGAGAAGCAGGTAACCACAGCAAGATACTCTTCCTCTTGGGCCCTGCTGGACATTTCTCTTGCTTACTCAACTTGCCCATAAACATTCCTGCTGGAGCATTGCCTACCCTTCTCTACCTATAAAAGAAGATGCCTTTCATTTTATTCTGAGATACTTGCAGATTTCTTGTATCAGAATATTCTCCCTGTTTCAACAGTCTTACTTTTAAATAAATTCTCTCCTTATCTAAGTTCAGATTTGTTCTTATTTAATGACATTAAATAAAAGAGTAGAAAGAAAAGCACAAAACATATTTAAAGTCTAAGAGATTTTATAAAACCACATTTGGAACTTCTGCTACAAGTAATGGGACCTTAGATAATTCAGAACAAGCCTCCTGATGAAAATATTTACATAAACTTGAAAAAAAATTTAAATCTCTAAACACCCCAAATTTCCAATGGAATATTGAGAATCTTTTCAAGTTATGAACAGACAGATGTCCCATTTTCATCTTTGGGAAGATGTAAAGCTGTCAATTTTTCCAAATTTCTAAGGATCCCAAAGGTTGTGTGTGTGAGTGTATGTGTGTGTGTGTGTATGTGTATTGTGATAAGCTGGTTCTAAAATTTATATTGAAATTTCAATTCAAAAAACTCCCAAGACAACCTTAAAATTAAAAAAGTATAATGATTTTTCTATCAAATCTTAGCATAAAATTGCAGTTATTAACCCAAGAGTTGATAAATTGATCAATAGAACAGAAAATAGTTCCTAGAACAAACTCAAACATATATGGCACTTAATTTTTCATAATAATTGGAACTGCATAAATGTGGGGGAAGAGGAAATGAACGATATGGGGTAATTGGTTTGTTCATATTAAAAACATCATGACAGTATCTTTAACCACATAAAATTATTTCCATTTGAATTACTATTCTACTATGAAACAGAATACTTTCTAGATAAAAAAATAGAATATCTTCGTGAGTGAAGGGTAAGAAGATTTCTTTAAACAGATCACAAAATGTACCAACCATAAAGGAAAACAATAAATACAGCCATATTGAAATTAGAGCTTCCATTCAACTAACAATATAATTGATATAGATAAATTCAGCCTTCAGAGCTGACAAATATATTTGGAATACATAACACTAACATATAGTTTACATTCAGAATACATACATAAGGTCTACAAATTAACAAAAATGTAGAAATCCTAGAAGAAATATAGACAAAAGACTTCAGCAATGTTTTCAGAGAGGAGGAAATGAGGACATCCAAATAATCATTAAATATGTGAAAAGTGGTTCAATTTCATTAACAAATAGGAAAACATAAATTAAAACTGTAATTTGATATCTCTATTAATTAACCAGAGTGGAAATTTTTAAAAAGAAAAAAAAAAAGAACAGGAAAGAAAAAAAGCCAACAATTTTTGTTATGTGAAGAGACAGGGATTAAGGGAGGGTGATTTGGTTAACCACTTTCAGTATCAGTTTGACTGTATTTACAAAATTTGAAGATAGTCGTTGTACATGAAGGACTGTACCAGTCTTTGCTCTGAGTTCCTGGCATAAAACTTCTAAAATCTTTGGAATTTTCCAAGTGATAGGAGTGTTGTATTGTTCATGATTTTCACGGAATACACTTGAGTTTATGCTAACCAGACAATTTAGGATGATGGCTGGTCATCAGAAAGATCAACCATGTGACTAGAGGGTTGGAACTTTGAGCTAGCCCAACCTCCAGGAAGGGGAGGAGGGCTGGAGATTGAGTTCAATAGCATGGCCAATGATTCAATCAATCAAGCCTATATAAGAAAACCCCAAATAAAAACTCCAGATGTGGTAGTTTGATGGGCTTCCTGGTGGGCAAACAAGTTAGTGTGGGGAAGGGTGATGCACCCTGGTTTCATGAGGAGAGGGCATAGAAAGTCTGCATTTGGGAACTGACCATACATTGCCCTGTAATTTTCTTCATTTGACTGATCCTGATTTGTATCAGGATAAATAAATAAAACTGTAAATATAGAACTTTCCTGTGTTCCGTAAGTTGTTCTATTGAATTTTCAAAACTGAGTCAGGTTATGGGAGCCTCCCTGGATTTGTAGCCAGTTGGTCAGAAATGTGGTAGGCTTGGGACCCCTGAATTTGTGGTGGGCATATGAAGTGATAGCACTCCTAGTGGGGATCGTGCCCTTAGCTTGTGGTTTGCACAAACTCCAGATGGTTAGCATAAAAATTGCATTGCAGTATAATAGGCATACACTATGATACAGCAATTATACTCCTAGGCATATGCCCTAGAGAAATTTGTTCAGGAGTGCACTAGAAAACATGTACAAGATATGTGGTTAGCAGGATTATTCATAAGTCAAAACCTGCATAAGCCATAAACAAAAATGCATATTAGTAGTACAAGGAATAAAATACTTTATATTCATAAAAGGAATACCAGGCAATGAAAATTAATAAACTACAACTCATCCAAAAATATGACTGAGTCTTAAAAACATAATTTTGGATGACAGTAGCTTATCACAAAGGAATGTGAAGTTGTAACTCCCTTTATGTATTATACAAATACAAGCAAACCTAAAATAGATTGTTTATGAAACCTTACATACCTAGGAAATAAGAAATATACATAAATATAAACAAGCAGTTACCATAAAATTCAGAATAGTGATAATCTTTAGAGGGGAAAGAGAATGTTATATTGGGACGGGACAATTAAAGAAATTAGATGCTGACAAATGTTTCATTTGTTGTCCCAAGTGGTAGTTACGTGAATACTTGTTTTGTGGAATTATTTTCCTAAATATTTGTTTTATGCACATTTTTATATGTAGGTAATATTTCACTATAAAAAAATCAGAATCATTTGTTTCATAATAATGAAAACTTGTGAAAAGTTTTGCCAGTTTCTTTTCGACTTACTTTGATCAATATTGGTAATAATTCCATCACATTTTTCATAAAAAAGTTTGATGTGAAAATGATTGAAGTCAGTTATTATCTAAGAGGAGATTTTCTTCCCAATATTGTTTTAATGATTTATTTGATTAGAACATCAGTAATTCATTCTCAAAGTTGAATTAGGCTTCAGCTAAGCTCCTTACAAAATGTAAATAATATCATTAGAGCGAACACACAGCCCACAGAATGGGAAAAAATATTTGCTCTCTACACATCTGATAAAGGGCTGATAACCAGAATCTATCTAGAACTCAAAAAAATCAACAAGAAAAAGCCATTTTTAATTTTTTAAGGAACTACCGGCTGTTTTCTATAGTGGCTGTACCATTTGACATTCCCCTCAACAATGCACAAGGGTTCCAATTTTTCCAACAGACTTGCCAGCACTAATTATTTCCTGTATTTTTTGACAGAAGTCATCCCACTGGGTGTGAGGTCATATCTTATTGTAGTTTCAATTTGCATTTCCCTAATGATTAGTGATGTTGAACATCTTTTCACATGCTTATTGGTCATTTGTACATCTTTGGAGAATTGTCTATTGAAGTCCTTTATCCATTTTTGAATCTGGTTGCTTTTTTGTGGTTGAGTTTTAAGAGTTCTTTATATATTCTGGATATTAATCCTTTATCATATATATGATTTGCAAATATTTTCTCCCGTTCTTTGGGTTGCCTTTTTTTTCTGTTGATAGTGTCTTTTAATGCACTATTTTTAAAACTAATTTGTCTATTTTTTTCTTTTGTTGCTTGTTCCTTTTGGTGCTATATTCAAGAAATAATTGCCAAATCCAATGTTGTGAAGTTTTTGCTTTATCTTTTCTCCTAAGAGTTTTACAGTTTTAGGTCTTACATTTAGGTCATAGATCTGTTTTGTATTAATTTTTGTATATGGTGTTAGGTTAGGATCCAACTTCATTCTTTTGCATATGGATGTTCAGTTTCCCCAGCACCATTTGTTGAAGAGACTATTCTTCCCCCATTAAATTGACCCTTGAAGAGACTATTCTTTCCCCGTTAAATTGACCCTTGTTCCTGTAAGCTCCAGGAACACGTGCACAGCTGCCTGCCATGGGGCTTAGCAGTGTGGGATGGGTAGCTGCCACTGTGCTAAGAGCTGATATTGACTGAAATGAACTGCAACTTACCATCCAGGCCTTCCCCTGGAAGTTGCAGGCCTTCAATAGACTCCAGAGTTCTGAAATAGTTATATCAGACAAATTCTGCCAGTGCAATTATTGTCTAGCTGGGGACAGATTCCTGGTGCTTCCTACTCTGCCATCTTCCCAGAATCCTCCTCTAGTCAACGAATTTTTTAATAAAGTGCAAAGTCATTTCAATGGAGAAAAGATTGTCTTTTCAATAAATGATGGTGGAATAATTGGATGTCCATATACAAAACCAAAAAAGAAATAAACAAAAAAAAGGACAAACTTCGACCGCACGCTTTACACAAAAATTAATTTAAACAGATCATAGACCTATAGGTAAAATAAAAAAATATAAAACTTGTAGAAGAAAACATAGGAGAATATCTTTGTGACCTTAGGTTAGGCAAAGAGTTTTAGATACGATACCTGAAAGGTGGTCTTACTGATAATCTATCTAACAGAGGAAAATAAACTACCAAACAGAAAGCAAGAGAAATAAACTCCCAACACAACTACCCTTTGTTTAGTTAAAACATGTGTGGCCTAACTTGTCCTCTCTGAGTTCTTTCTCAGCCTTGAAAAAGTTCCTGAGTGGACTGTGGGACTGCGAGCTTCCTCTGATTCCTCAAGAAGAGACAGCACCAGATGCCTCCTGCAATCAAGAAGAAAGAAGAAATTAATTTCTTCTATCAATCTGCTATGTGAGAAACAGAAAAAGCCAACCCAGCAGCTTCACAGCTGCTTTTGTTATCAGTCCCCTGAAACAGAAGAAAAAAAAAATTTCTACCCTTTAAAAGCACCAAACAACTTTCCTTAACACCCAACATTTCTTTGCCCCCTCTGTGTGTCGTGGTCTCCCTCCCTCTCTCTCTCTCTCTCTCTCTCTCTCTCTCTCTCTCTCTCTCCTCTCTCTCTCTCTTTCTCAGGAAAATAAATAAGCTTTTACTTTTGTATATCCTAATCACTGTCTGAGAATTCTTTCTCCCCCTGCCTATGGACTTCACACCCTAACAATACCCAAAGCATGACCCATAAAAAAAATCCTGATACACTGGACGGTACAAAAATCAAAATTATATGTACAGAAAGTCTGCAGAGAAAAGTTCAATTTAGAGTATCTTCTCCTGGGATGGTTCCATGTTCTTGTTTCATCCAATCAGGGTGGCCAATCTAGCGTTTGCCTCTAAGGATGTGCTGCTCTGCTGACAAAGCGCTTAGCGGCTAGTGTATCTGGGCAGTCAGGAGAGAACAAAGCCGTAAGTTAGCAATCACCAGCAGCTGTTGTAGGAGCACTGGGCTGGGAGCAAGGACATTCACGCTCTAGCTTTGCCTTAACTGGTGGAGGAGAGAAACTTGCAAACTACACAGCCACACGGAGCATAATGACAGAAGTGGTGCGGGAAGACCGAGGAAGGAAGAGCAAAGGGTCTGGAAAAGGCTTCCCAGCGCCTTTTGTTCAGCTACGAACAGCCTTGACAGATAAGCAGAATGTCGATAGGTAAAAATAGACAAACAGCTGTGAGAGGTTCAGGCAACACTCCCCAACCCTTTATAATTCCAAGATTAAAATAAAAGGAATACCCCTCACTGCTATAATTATGCTCACATAGTTCAGAAGAGAGGAGGATCACCCAGTTAGAAAGGAAATAGAGGGGGCTTCCTGGATGGTGATGCCAAGGCTGAGTCTTGAAGGGTGGGCAGAAATTAGCAAAAGAGAAGGATGAGCTTGAGCCAAGATCTTGAACATGGAGGCCCGTGCTGGATTGATAAGAGAGAGAATACTCCCCGAGTGTTCAACATTTAGGTAGCCTGGGAACAGGGCTTGTCTGGCACAGGCAAATGGGGCCCTGTCATAGAGAACTTTGAAAGACACATCATAGAGTGGAGACCTGATCCTGAACATTCTGGAAATTCAGTGAAGATTCCCAAAGAGGATGGTGACATATTTCTTAATCTGTGACCCTTTGGGAAGAAAATCCTCAAGGCAAACTGGATTTCCCAGCCACATCTCGGAGGCGGGAGTTCATTGTAAAATGTGGGAAACCTGGACTAGGGCTGTGGAATTAGGAATGAAACAAAATAGCAGTAAAGACACAGGAGACGTTGGAGAAGTAGGTCTGAAGTCAGAGGTGAAGAGGAGCCAAAAGCTGTTGATGACGCATCTCAGAGAGCCACAGTGATGAAAAATAATTCAGAGGAAAGTTAAAAACACACATTAGCTTGGACCCTGCAAGTAGTGTTTTTCAACTTTCACAGCCACAGAGAAGTAACATATTTTTAAAATTATTTTTTAATTATTATTATTATTTTTTGGACAGGGTCTCACTCTGTCACCCAGGCTGGAGTGCAGTGGCATCATCATAGCTCATTGCAACCTCAAACTCCTGGGCTCAAGTGACGCTTCTGCCTCAGCCTCCCAAGTGGCTGGGACTACAGGTGTGCACACCACACCTGGATAATTTTTAAATTTTTTGTAGAGATGGGGTTTGGGGGAGTGGGTCTCACTATGTTGCTCAGGCTGGTCTTGAACTCCTGGCCTCAAGCAATCCTCCTGCCTCGGCCTCTCAAAGTGCTGAGATTACAAGTGTGAGCCACTGCCCTGGGCCAAGGTAACACTTTCTTTCGAGCTCACAGAGTACTTCTGGGTTCCGCTCGGATTTCTCACCTCCTGCTCCAATCCCTAAACTGAGTTTGATATAAACTGTGAAGGCTTAGATTTAGTTGGGAATATTGTCATTAGATGCCATGCTTGAATCAGGGAAAATAGCTTTTTAACAGAAAGACCTTAATATTTTTTGAACTTTGATTTTGTCAGTGGTTAGTTAAATGTAACTCTAGTGTAAATTACAGCATGTATTTGCTCTTATCTGTAAGAAACAATATGGAGCCAGATAGATCACAGTAATTTGCCATTTTTGCAACAGCACCAAAGGGTCATGATCCCTGATGCATTCCTTGAATCACCAATGGCTACGGGACACCTCCTGTGTGCCAGGCAGAAAACTGGGCATTTAACAGTGACCAAGACTGACATTGTCCCTGCTCTTATTTCTAGTGAGGAAGACAGACACAAAACAGGTGTGAGAGGTTCAGGTAACACCCATATTTCCTTCTTAATTTCAAGATTAAAATAAAAGAAACAGCCCTCACTATTATAATTCTATGCTCCTAAATTCATTAAGAGAGACTGGTCACCCAGATGGAAAGGAAGGAAAGAGAGCTTCCCACACAGTAATGCCAAAGGTGAGCCTTGAAGGGTGAGTGGGAATTAGCAGAGCAGTATGGCTGTAACCTTCTACAATGATAGTCTTTTTCTTTCCCATTTTACCTTTTGTTCTATTCTTTCTTTCTTTTTTCCTTTCCTCTCCCCTGCTCTCCCCTCTCCTCTCCTCCTTTTTTTTTTTTTGAGACAGAGTCTCACACTGTCACCCCGACTAGAGTGCAGTGGTGTCTTCATAGCTCACTGCCACCTCAAACTCCTGGGCTCCAGCGATCCTCTTGCCTCAGTGTCCCCAGTAGTTGGAACTAAAGGCTCACACCACCACACTTGGCTAATTTTTCTATTTTTTGTAGGGACAGGGTCTTGCTCTTGCTCAGGCTGATCTCAAACTCCTGGCCTCAAGCAATCCTCCAGCCAATATATCTTTCTTGATGTTTATTTTACACCATTTTATGAAGTATATATAAGATCGAAATTTTTACATATTCATTGTGAATCAAATCATTATGGAATGACCCTCCCAATCCCAGTTAATACTTTTTGTCTTAGTCTTTTCAGTTTGATATTTATATAACTGACCTTGCTTTATTTTGATTAGCATGTGTCTGGAGAATTTTTTTCTATTCCTTTATTTCACACTTCCCTGTATCCTTATGATTTGCTAGGTTTGACATACACAGCATATGGCTGAATTTGTTAATTTTCATCCAAAATGACAATCTTTAACTGGAGAGTTTAGTCCATTAACAACATTTTAAAAATTACTGATTATGCAGTAAAGTATGAACTTCGAATATCAATTTATTCCTACCTTCTTACATTTTGCTTTCTGTTTTCCTGCCCTTTCTATAAATATTTTTCTACTTCCTTGAGTTTTAAAAGTTGATTTATGTTTTTTGTTTGCTTTTCTCGTTGCCTACCTCATAATTAAAATAATAGCAGATAGTAAAATAGTAATAATATGGGAAAATTGGATAGCCACATGTAGCAGACTAAAACAGGATCCGCATCTCTCACCTCTCACAAAAATCAACTCACAGTGGATAACAGACTTAAACCTAAGACATGAAACCATAAGAATTCTAGAAAAAAATGTTGGAAAAACTCTTATAGACATTGGCCTAGGCAAAGAATTTATGAAGAAGACCCCAAAAGCAATTACAGCAACAACAAAAATAAATAAATGGGACCTGGTCAAATTTAAAAGCTTCTGCACAGCCAAGGAAACTATCATCAGAATGAATAGACAACCTACAGAATGGGAGAAAATATTCGCATGCTATACATCTGATAAAGGTCTGATAACTACAATCTATATAGAACTCAGAAAAATCAGCAAGAAAAAATCAAACAACCCCATTAAAAAGTGGGCAAAGGACATGAACAGAAACTTTTCAAAAGAAGACAGACTAATGGCCAAGAAACATAAAAAAATGCTCAACATCTCTAATCATCAGGGATATGCAAATCAAAACCACACTGAGATATCACTTAACTCTAGTTAGAATGGCTTTTATCCAAAAGTCCCAAAACAACAAATGTCGGCATGGATGCCGAGAGATGGGAACACTCTTACACTGCTGGTGGGACCGCAAACTAGTACAACCTGTATGGAAATAGGGAGATATCTCAAAGAACTAAAAGTAGACCTACCATTTGATCCAGCAATCCCACTACTGGGTATTTACCCAAAAGAAAAAAAGACATTGTATAAAAAAGACATTTGCACTCGAAAGTTTATAGCAGCACAATTCACCATTGTAAAGATGTGGAAACAACCCAAGTGCCCATCAATACATGAGTGGATTAATAAAATGTGGTATATGTATACAACGGAGTACTACTCAGCCATAAAAAATGATGAACTAACAGCCCGTGTACTATCCTGGGTGGAGCAGGAGTCCATTCTTCTAAGTATCACAAGAATGGAAAAACAAGCACCACATGTACTGACCATTAAATTGGTAATAATTGATCAACACTTACGTGCACATGTGGACGTAACATTCTCAGGCCATCGGGCAGTGGGAGGGGGAGGAGGGGGTGGGTAAATTCACATCTAATGTGTGTGGCGCGCATTGTCTGGGGGGTGGGCCCGCTTGTAGCTCTGACTCGGGCGGTGCAAAGGCAATTCATGTAACCAAAGAATTTGTATCCCCGTAATATTCTGAAATTAAAAAAAATATATAATGAAAAAAAGAAATTATTCAAAATAATTGGAAATGATAAAAGAAGCAATTTTCCTGCTATGCCCCACAACGCAATGATCAATCACCTCCAATATGTAAAGCAGCGTGAAAATAGCGGCAGAAGAGACAAGCGTATACAGGGGAGCCTGCGGCGGTGCTCCGAGGGATGGCGCTGTGCACGTAGTCGCATCATTTCTCTAACTGTACACTTTGAACTTTTGGCGGTACAGCCGCTCTACGGGGCTCCTGAGCAAGCGCAAACCCAACACATGCACCAAGGGGCGGGGCTGGGGTCGTTACCACAGGCGGAAGTGCCCGGTCTTTAGCTACACCTGCCGCGAGGCTCCAAGGTTTAGCGCTGTTGGCCCCCCCGAGCTGTTACTTCATAAGAGGTTCGATGACGGACTTTGGGTTTTGTGACTGGAGGGTGGGTGTAGGGTTATTGAAGCGGGTTTTGCGGTTGATAATGGAGGTCTTTGGAGTTAGGAAGGGGAGTTCCTCTCAGTTGAGTTGAATGCCCTGAGTCGAATGTTGGGAGTTGAATGCTCCGATCAGTCATTTCTTGCGTTTTTTCTTATTTTCTCATAATCTTGGTGTTAGAATCCAATTTGAGAATACAAGTTAGGTAGGTATTGTTTCCGTAATTATTAAGTTCTAAGTGTTTTCTAATTTCGGTTATTTTTATTTTTACCAAGAGTTACTTCAATGCGCTTTTTAATTTCCCGAACTTAAGCCGTGCATTGATTTATAATGGAATTTATCTGTACGGCGTGCGATGCTTATTCATTGGAATGTGTTTAGACTTCCTTTAAGACTAAGTCCGGGGTCAGTTTTATTAATATTGAATCTCTAGCTTGAAGATAGTATGAGTTCTCCAATTTATAATTGGCTTGTTCAAGACGTGTGTTCTTCCTATGTGTGCTTGCTCTTAATCACTGAGAGTAGTGATTTGTTCGCATGTGTGCCTACATATGAACAGAAACATATTTATATTTGTATATTTATATATTTTAAGTGGTGATACTGGGTCCAAGTAGGAATATTTTTCAGAATAAAGATTGTGAAATTATTCTAGGTGTGTGGGTCAGGGCTGGCAGGGCTGGGTCTGGCATATGCTGGTAGGGAGGGGGTATAGGGTCTGGCATGTTTCAGCGTGTCAGCATGTTGGGGTGTGAGGCAGAACCAAGTATGTCAGGGAAGTGGGGAGGGGCATGTGGGGTGAAAGAGTCTGGGGGGTGGGGGGCAAGATCAGGTGGGAGTGGGGTGGGGTGGGAGGGCAGGGGCAGGCGGCGGGGGGGGGAGTCTGGTGGTGGGGGGTATGTCCGGGTGCCATGTATGGGGCCCACAGGGCTGGGAGGGTAAAGTGAGACCAAGTGTGTCCAGGAGGGCAGGGCTGGGGCAGTTGGGGGTCCTGGGAAGACACTAGAGGCAGGCAGGTGAGTGGGCCGAACATTCCTGAGGGGTGAGCCCAAGTTGTGTTTGGGCAGGCTGGCAGAGGTGGGCTTGTCTGGGTCCATGGTGCTGGGCAAGCAGGGTAGCAGATGTGTCCTGGAGGAAGGGGTGGGGCAGGCTGAGTTAAGCAAGTCTGAAGGGGTGAGGTCTAGCTTTTCTGGCCAGGTGAGTAGGGCCTTATGCATCTAGGTAGGCAGGGTGGGGCCAGATGTGTCCAGGTGTGTCTGGATACCATGGGCACACAGGACCTGGTGGTACCAGTCATTCCCAGGCAGGCAGGGCCTACTGTATCCAGGCAGGTACAGTGGCCCCAGGCCAGGTTGGCCAGAGGATAAAGCCAGGAGTGTTGGGGCTGGGTTGGCTTGTCCCCACCCACTTAGGGCTGACCAAGAGCCCTCCTCCCACCAGCGAGGGAATCCTACTTGTAATCTCTGGTCTTCGGTGAGTCCAGGACACAGGGTAGATGGGGAATGAGGCTCATGTTGAGGGTCTGCCTCTTAGATCTTACCTGTAACCCGCTCAGATCCTACCTGTACCCACCTCAGATCTTACCTGTAACCCCCTCAGAGACCTCGCTATGGTCCCTGCCCACTTTATAGCTGCCCCAACCGCAGAAGTCCAGGCTGGCCCAGAAGTACCAGATGTCAGCGGTGCCACCGACAGCAAAGGAGGAGCCTGGGACAACAGCCACACCCCAGCTGTTGTCTGAAGAGGACCTGCCTTGGGATGCTGACCTATACCAGGACTCTTACAGAGGGGATTTTTGGCAATCAAAGCCTGTTGAGCATGTGCCAGGGCCCTGGGGTGGAATGACGGAGACAACGAAGGCAGCGAAGGTCAGCAATAAGGTGAGACGGGGCAGGGAGTGTCCAAAGACCTTTTTGAGACACCCGATGTGGGGAGCCTGTCAGTATTTTCCTGGTCTGCAGCCCTCGGTGAGTGACACTGCGGAGCTCCCGTTCCTGCATCCCATGCCGCAGGAACAGGCAGTGAGTGCGAAGCACATGGAGGATCTGAAGGAAAAGGTGGAGTGGAAGGTGGCAGAAATGGTGGGAGGGGCACATGGAGGCAGAGGTCGGAGGTGGAATACAGGGCAGGGGTGCGGAGCTGGGGGCTGACACCACTGTCCTGGCCACGCCCTGGCCACTATTGCCCCCCAGATGGGAAAGAAGCAGAAGTGCAAGCAGAAGCACAAGCACACAGACGACGGGAAACCCAAGGAGAAGACACATCCCAAGGACCCTGCCCCGCTGCGGCAGTGCTTGGGCCCTGGCTGTGTCTATCCCACCCGGCCAGGCTCCAAGTACTGCTCGGATGACTGTGGCATGAAGCTGGCAGCTGAGTGAGTGCATCTGGAGGTTAAGGGACAAAAGGTGAAGTAGGGTGTGCCATCTGTAACTCCAGCCCCCCAGCCACACACTCGTGTAACCATGCATTTGCATTCTGTCCACCAACCTGCTTATCCACCCTTATTGTCACTAACCTACCCATACCCCCAGCCAGCCAGCCAGCCAGCCACCATTCAATCACCCACTCACCCACATTCTCCCAGCCACCATTCAATACCCTTTAGAGTCACCATTCACTAAGTCATCGATTTCTTCTTCCTTTGATGCCCTCATCCACCCATTTCGTTTCTTGCTGTCTCCCCTGCCAGCCGCATCCGTGAGATCCTGCCCCAGCGCATCCAGCAGTGGCAGACAAGCCCCTGCATTGCTAATGAGCATGGCAAGAAAATGCTCGAACGCATCCACCGTGAGCAGCAGGACACCTTCACCCGCCTGAAGGTTTTGGAGTGCCAGTTCCATGAACTTGAGGCCATCATTCTTCGTGGCAAGCAACAGGCTGTGTGCAAGGATGAGGAGGTGAGAGGGCAGAGTGGATGGAGAATAAGGGTACCTGGTATCTTGTCCTGCCCATCCCACCCTGTACTGCTTCACTGGCCTCTCCGTTGCCTGGTGCAGAGCAAGAAAGGTGACAAGGACAGAGTAGACCTGAAGATCTTCTGTGTCTCCTGTGGGCAACCCATCAATATGCGCATGGCCCTGCGCCACATGGAGCGCTGTTTTGCCAAGGTTGGAGCATTAGCCAGAGGTCAGGTGGTGCTGGGTGGGGTGGAGGGGTGGCTTGGGGTCCACAGGGGCAGGTTTGGTGCTTGGGTACTACTGGCAGGAGGGAACGCAGCACACGTCTGTGGCTCCATGCATTTGTGCTCTTCCTCCATCCCCAGTATGAGAGTCAAAGTCGGGGCATTAGCCAGCAGCGGTGGGAGTGGGGACGTTGGCTGTGCAGATAGGAGCATAGAGGTCTACAGGGGATGGATGTGTCATTTGGAGCTTTATCAGGGGAGGGCATGCAGCATATGTCCACAGTTCCTCCCATTTGTGCTCTTTTTTCCCAGTATGAGTGCCAGTCGTCCTTCGGGTCCCTGTACCCTACTTGCATTGAGGGGTGAGTGTGGGTGCTACATGCACAGGCTCAGGAGCAAGGGGGAGCAAGGTCAGGGCAGGGTGTGGGTGGGCTTAGGGGCAGGGTTGAGGTGTGGCCTCCTGCCTCCTTGACCCTCAGCGCCTCACTTTCCGTCTCCCCCCAGGACCACTCGGCTCTTCTGTGATGTCTACGACCCACAGAGCAAGAGGTACTGCAAGCGGCTTCAAGTGCTGTGCCCTGAGCACTCTCGGGACCCCAAGGTGAGACTTTTGCTTCCCCATCTAATGCCCCTCCACTCCTCCAGTCCTCCTGGCCTGATCTCTCTCCCTATCTCCTGACCAGCCTGTGTGTCCCCTGCTCCCTGCCTGACTACCCTCTGTTCTCATGTTTCTCTGCCTGGCTGTGCATATTTATTCATGCCTTCCCGCCTGACCTCCTGCATTTCTTCCGGGTGATCCCGCCCCTCCTCACTGCCTACACCTCCCCACATTCTTCTCCTCTCCCTGCCTGAGCACCCTCCATTCCTGTCCCACCCCACTTCCCTCCCCTCCTCCCTGCGTGGCACCCTCAGTTCCTCTCCCCACTTTCTGACTCCCCCACTCTTATCATACTCCCTGCCTCCTGCCCCCAATTATCTTCTCTCTGCCTGTCATCTCCTACATCCTTTCTTCCTCCCTGCTTCAGCCCCCACCCCCACATTCCTCCTGCAGTCCTCACCTCCTCCCTGCCTCAAAGCCCCCCTCTTCTGTTCCCCCTGCCAGCCCCCCCAAGCGCCACCTTCCTGCCCCTCCTGCCTGTTTGATCTCTTTCCATGCGTCTGTCCTTCCTGCCCGATCACCTCCATCCCTCCATCCATCCATCCCTGCTTGGTCAGCCTCACCCCTCCATCCTCTGTGCCTCATCGTGCCCCATTTATCCATCTCCTCGGAATTCTTTTCCACGCTGCCCTCCACTCCCGTTCCTGTCGCCATGCCTGCCCTATCGCACCCCTGGCTACCCTCCTCCATAGCTCACCCCCCCTTAATTCCTCCCCACAGGTACCAAATGATGAGGTGTGCGGCTGCCCACTAGTGCACAATGTCTTTGAGTTCACGGGTAATTTCTGTTGCCTCCCCAAACGCCTGTGTGACCGCCACTTCTGCTGGGAGAAGCTGCGGCGTGCTGAGGTGGACCTGGAGCGTGTGCGCGCGGTAGGCCCAAGGCCCGGGGGGAGGGTGGGATGCGGGAGAGGGTCCTAGAACCCCCCTCTCACGCTCACCTCCCACAGTTGCACAAGCTGGAAGAGCTGTTTGAGCAGGAGCACAAGGTACGCACTGCTATGACCAACCGGGCAGGGCTGCTGGCCCTGATGCTTCACCAGACGACACAGCACGACCCATTCACCACTGACCTGCGCTCCAGGCCAGAGAGCTGAGCCCTGCCCCACCTAGGTCTTGTATTGCACACCCCAAAATGCCCCACACGCCTGTTGTTCCATCCACCTTTTTCTCAGGGCATCTTGGAGTTTCCGTCTGTGCTTCTCTATCCACCACTTGGTCTCCTGTCCCTCTGTCTACCTGCCCTTGAGAGAGGGATGTCCAAAAATTCCCTGTTCCCATCCATCCCTCCATCCCTCTTTTTCTTTCTTTCCTGATCCTGGGAGAGACCAGGAGATCTGCCCTGCCCTCATCTCCACTGTCCACAGTTGTTAATGAATTTTGCAAGAATAAGGGTTGTTTTTTTTTTTTTTTTTTTGAGACAGAGTCTCACTCAGTTGCCCGGGTTAGAGTGCCGTGGCGTCAGCCTAGCTCACAGCAACCTCAGACTCCTGGGCTCAAGTGATCCTCCTGCCTCAGCCTCCGGAGTAGCTGGGACTACAGGAATGTGCCACCATGCCCGGCTAATTTTTTATATATATTTTTAGTTGTCCAGCTAATTTCTTTCTGTTTTTTTAGTGGATACGGGGGTCTCACTCTTGCTCAGGTTGGTCTCGAACTCCTGAGCTCAAACAATCCGCCTGCCTTGGCCTCCCAGAGTGCTAGGATTACAGGCGTGAGCCACCGCGCCCGGCCTGAATAAGGTTTTTGATATGTTCTGATGTTCCCTAAACCTGTCTCTCTGTCTGCAAATCTAATTCCAAACCTCGAATAGTGGCAGGTGACACTGCAGCTGTACTTAGGAGGGGCTGCACTGCACATGCAGGGCTGGGTGTGAGCTAATGGCTACTCAGTGCTTGGTGGGTCCTCCTCTGTGAGGGAAGCCAGTGACTCTTGTTCCCCACAGACCACCATCTGGGCCATCAGGTATGTAATTGACACCTGATTATTCCACAGCCAATTTGCCCACTCCTGTGTAATTGTTAATATGCCCCAGGCCAGAGATGTTGAAAAAATGTTGAAACGGTCAATCCTCCCTTTTAGATACTTCTTAGGAAGATTGGGGATAGGGACAGTCCTCCCTGATGTTTCCACTTTGGGACACTGAGGAGAATTCAGAGTGGTACCGTTTTCCCTCCCCTGCCATCTCGTTCCACCCCTGGCCGTCCCACAAGGTCCCAGCCCTGTCCGTCAGCCTTGACCTCTTCCAGTCCCTTCCAGGTCTAACCGACCCATCACCTCTTGGCCCCCTCCCTGCACCACCCTTCTCTGGGTCTGCCCTGTCCTCTCCGGCCTGCCCTGTTTCTTGATTCCCCATCGTGTCACATTCATTTCACACCCATAGGCTTGCTAGAAGAGGACTGGGACCTCTGCTGCATCTGCCTTTGTCAGCCCCTGGCCAGGCCTCCTTTGCCAGTGGAGCAGTAGTGCTGCCCGTGGGTACTGGTATGTCTCAAATGCTAGACTTGAACTACTTTTCCCGTTTTTTTCCTATGCTCACTGATCCCTAATGAATTTTTTGGTCAATTTTCATATTCTTTTCCCAGGAGCTCACATGTTTTCCTAGAATGTTTAAGTATGTTGCTCTAGACTTATACATATCCTTCCACTATAACTAGTTTATATTTCTTATCTGTCTGATGCAATATCTCCTTTCTTTCTTTTTTTTTTTTTTTGAGACAGAAACTCACTCTGTTGCCCAGGCTAGAGTGCCATGGCATCAGCCTAGCTCACAGCAACCTCAAACTCCTGGGCTCAAGCGATCCTCCTGCCTCAGCCTCCAGAGTAGCTGGGACTACAGGCATGCGCCACTATGCCCGGCCAATATCTCTTTTTGTATGTTTTTTGTTTCCTTTCAATTTGATGAGATTTCCCAGAAGTTAATCCATATAATTAATTGGTCATTTCAAGGAATCAGCTAATTTTCCTATTTTTATATTTATTTTATTTAAACTTTTATTTTTATTAATTAGCATTTCTTGCTTTTTTGTTTTTATTTTCATGTTTTTGCTTAACTTTGTTCTTTTTTCTAATTTCCTGAGTCCCAACTCAATTATTTTTGGGTTTCCAGTCTTTTTTTAAATAGTAAAGGAATTGGGGCTATACACTTTGCTCTACGTGTAGCTGTGTCCCCAATGCTCTGGGATGAAATATGCAACTACAGAATTGATTTCTCACTTTGATTCAAGGTATTGAGGACAGTTTCTTAGGTTCTTACTTCTTAAGGTAGTTTTAGTTGTCTTTTCTTTCTTTTTATGTAGTTCTGTTTTTTACTATGCTCAGAGAATATAGCCTGTTGAATATGAACTTGTAACCGTGATTTAATATTTTCCCTGTGGCTCAGATACTCAACTGAATTTTATAAAACATTTATGGATATGAAAGACGAAACTATGTTATGTTTCTTAGGTACAGATTATTCATTAGAACTTTTCAATCTAGTTTGATGATTAAGGTTTCTTCCCTCTTTTGTCTTTCTGTCTACTTCAGCTGTTATATTATCAAAAGGTAAAATAAATCTGTTGTGATATTTTAAAACAAATTTCTCCTTGTGGTTCTGTGTTTTTTGGGGAAAGGGAATCCTAAAGTATATGTCTTGGGCCATTATGTATTTTCATTATTTTTGTCTATTGAGTGCTTTTGACTTTGAATTTTACTTTTATAAATTCATAGCCACAGCTTTAATTTTGCTGCCACTTACCTGGTGTATCTTAGCCTAAACCTATATTTTGCATTTTTCCCTTTAAGATATACTTCTTATAACTTTATATAAGTATATATTTTTTACCCTAATTCCACATTTGTGTCTTCGGATTCAGTCCGTTTAAATTTGTGTAATTATGGTAATCTTCTTTGTAGTATAATATGCATATTATTGACTTTATTATTTTGTAAATACAATTTTTATCCTTTCTTCTTCCTAATGGCTAAGTGAAGTTTCTGTTCATTTTTGTCCCTCCCTCTTACCTCATTAGTTTTTATTTTTATTTTTACTAATTGTCCCATTATATGCTTTTTCCATTTCTAATAGGCATGACTTAATTTATGTTTTCTCTACTATTTGATCAGAATAGAATCGGACCTTTCTTTATAGGGAAAGAAGCTTTATCCTCCAGATTTGCCTCAGCAAGATGAACAGTATTGCCTTTTGATTTTTCTAGAAAAATTTAAGCTGTTTATTTGAAGGCTACATTTTGCTTTAGTTAATTCTGCTTCAAGAAATCTCACTTAATATTTTTGTTCAAAATCCCCAGTCATTTCCTCTGTCATAATTAAACGTTAGCTATATCAGTGTGTGCCCAGGGCTGTGTATTTTACTACAAAAGTCATTGCTAACCATTGTTTTGCTGTCTTATTTTGAGATCTCTCTTCTGATTTAGAATAGGTCCTTGAGTGTTTTCCTTAAACAGAGCAAGTTGCCAGAATACTCTTTAAATTATTTCATGTCTGAAACTATCATTTTTTTGCCCTGACTGAGGAATGGTATCTTGGGAGAGGGTATAGGATCTCTGCAGGGTGTCTGAGGGAGAGGTCTGGGTGGGAGCGTCCATAGCCAGGGAGACACTCCCCTCATCTAGCAGGGGTCCTCCCCTCTGCATCGGCTGTCAGCTCCGGGATGGCCTCCTTGTCACAGGGGCTCGGAGTCATGTGGTCAGTCAGCCAGTATATATTCTGAAACTGTTATTTTAGTTTTGTTTATATAATTATATTCATAATATAAAGCTATATACTATAAATACCTGCAAAGAAGAAAATAAAAATGATCTCTAACTCTACCATCTCCTAAATATAAATTCTATTAACAGTTTATTTGCTTCCATATATTTTTTCTAGGTATGTGCTTCAGTGTTTGTGAACGTTCAGTATATTCATAGATGCCCTTTTAGTTTAAATGAAAATAAATCACGTTGTTTGGTTACTTTCTCTTTTTACTTTATATTCTAACTTAAATATTTTTTCATGTCAGCAAGTATTTTTGTATACAATTTTAACAGCTGCATAATATTGAGTCTTTGAATGTGTCATAGTTTATATACTATACCATGAATATTAGCAAATATTTATGAAAGATGGTTTTGGTTTTAACTGTCATTAACACCACTGTGGTAAAATTTCTGCATTTAAATCTTTGTGCACATATATTATTATTTTCTATGGATATAGTTCTAGAAATTGTAATCTTGGGTCAAGGTGTAAGGACAGGTATTAATATTAAATAATAAATATTTAAAAATATTTTTATATATTTTTTAACTATAATAAAAATAAATATATTTTCTATAATTTTTTAAAATATAATTAAAATATTTATTTTACTTCTTTCAGAATTTGAGCTGACATTTTTTAAAAAATGAATTATAAAAACAACATGCTAAATTTAAAAGACAGAAAGAGGACTTTGTATTCAACAAATATATAATATGCTTTCTACTCTTGTACCCATGGAACTTTTATAAAATTCCATCAAATGACTTGGCCACAAAGAAAATTTGATAATTTTTTAAAAGTTGAGAATTGAGAACGTTACATTATCTGAACATAAGAAAGTCAAAAGTAAATGAAATTACAATAAAAGTATTTTACCAGATGGAAATTAAAAAACACTTCCTAAGTAACTCGGGATCAAAGTAAAAAACTGATGCTGAAGTTATACACTTATACCAGAAGTTAAGGGACAAAACTAGAGCTGTATTTAGAGGAAAATTTACAGCGTTAAATGCTTATATTAAAAAATGAAAAAACAGGACAGAACAGAGAAAAAAAGTAAATGAACCAAATAAATTATATCAGCCTAGTAAATTATAAAAAATTACCACAAAATTGAACCCATCCCAGAAATGGCGATTAACAAAAATAAAACCTGAATTAGAAGAATTAAATGTAAAAATACGGAGTATAAAGAAACCATAAAGCTTGTCCTTTGAAATTACCAATTACACTGGTGACTCTTTGCAAACATGGTGGAAAGAAAGAAAAAATACAATATTAGGAATGAGAAAGGAGATATTATCCCAGTTAGGAAAAAAATTTAAACTAATTATAGTGGAATATCATGTACTGCTCTATAACAACATAATTAAATAAGTGAAATTTGTACTTTTGGCAACATATAAATTATTGTAATTTTAAAGTTTAAATTTAAAATCCATAAGAAACAAATGATCCTAGAAGAAAATGAAAAATAAATTAAAGTTTTAAAGCAGCTTTTTTATTGTGGTATTGGTCTGAAAAACAAGTATGTTAAAAGTTTTCTGACCTGGTGGGCCACCCTATTCTTGGTCCTTTGGCTTAAAGAGAGCAGGCTTTTCTTGGGGCTTGCTTTTGCTTGCACCCATCAGTGTTTGTGGGTTCTGGCTTTTCTAATGCCCAGGCTGGAATATACAGGAAGCAAGAAAAAGCCTAAGGGAACTCACCATTAGGTTGCTCCTTGATTCCAGAGGTCCCAGCCCACCTTCTCTCCTCTTTGTCCTCAAGTCTTCTGAAAAGTGACATATATTTTGTCCAAAGATTTTTTTTTGGCCCAGACCTCACCACTATACATGTCCAAAGATTTTTGTTGTGATTAGCAAGAGGAATAAAATGGAATGTATTTAGTCCACCTTTTTCAGAACCAGAAGTCCATGATATAATTCTGTACCAAGAATGAAGAGATTCCAGTAAAAAATTACCAGAACAAGAAGACTTGATAAGGTGCTGAGATCCAAGGGAAAATTATAAAAAATAGTTTTTCTCTATATTTTCAGTTAATAGATGAAGCAGGGAAAATGTCTTATTCACAATGACAAAAACATACATAAGAAGCAAAAAAATCCTCAACAGATAAGAAAATGAATAATTTTTATTGTAAGATCTAACTCTAAATAAATGAATGATATACCATATACCTGGCGAAGATGACTGTAGGAGAACAATATTAAGCCTCCGATGTTTACTACATTGTTGTCATTAAGTTCCAATCAGAATTCAAATTTTGTTCCAACCTGATAATATAAAAGTTCATATGTAGACATAAATGTGCAGAGTTAAGAAAATAATGTACAGTAATACTAAAGGAAGTGCTTGAACTACGAAATATTGAAACTTACTATGAAGATCCTCCTGCTTTGGCCTCCCAGAGTGCTAGGATTACAGGCGTGAGCTACAGCGCCCAGCCGAAACTTACTATGAAGATCAATATGATCAAAACAGGAGTAGATAAATAGACCAGTAATACACAAGCAGTAAATGCACAACATTTAGAATTCGATCTAAATTCTTGGGACTATATATGATACAAGTTGTGTTTGATTGAGAGAGGACGGGGCAGTTCATTATGTAAATGGAACAAGCATAGCAAGACATCCATCTGGAAAAAAAGTGAGGTCTTCACCTTACAAAACACACTAGAATATAAATTCCAGTGGGATTGAATATTTGATTAGGGAAAACTTTATTAAAAGGGATGCTGTGTTAATTTCCTAGGACTTTGGTAGCAAAGTACCACAAACTGGGTAGTATAAAACAACAGAAATTTATTCTCCCAGAGTTCTGGAGTCTAGAAGTTTGAAATCAAGGTGTTGGCAAAGCCGTGCTCCCTCTGAAGGCTCCAGGAGAGGATCTTTCCTTGTCTCTTCCAGCTTCTGGTAGCCTTAGATGTTCCTTGGCTCGTGGTAGCAAATTTCCAATTTCTGGCTCCATCTTCACATGGCATTTTCCCTTTGAGTCACTGTGTCTTCACGTGGGCATCTTCTCATGACACCAGCCATATTGGATTAGGGGCCCCCCTTGTTCCATCTTAACTAACTACATCCGCAATGACCCTATTTCCACGTAAGGTCACATTCTGAGGTCCTGGGGGTTAGGACATCAATAAATCTTTTCGGAGATACAATCCCATAACAGATATTGTAAGAAAATTTAGGAATATGTCTTTGTAAAACCTTGGTGGTGGTGGCCGGGAAGAGGTTCCTTAGTGCACAAGAGGAAACCTAAAGGTCATAATGGGAAAGAACAACAATTTTGATCAGATAAACATTTCTTTCTAATTATATGTTAAAAGATATTAAAAATTCAAAGGATCATGAGGTGAGAGGATTGCTTGAGGCCAGGAGTTTGAGGTTGTAGTGAGCTATGATGACACCACTGCACTCCGGCCCAGGGAGCGAGCAAGACCGTGTCTCAAAAAAAAAAAATCCACAGGATCAAGACAGATATGAAAACACAGATCAGTATGTGACAGATAGGGACTGATATCTCCAAATGAGAACTTGTATTAATTTATATGGGGAAAAATTCAAAAGAAAAAAATGAAGGATATGAAATATGCTTTGATATTCATGTGATATGATTATGATATACATATATATCCACATCCATATATTATAAAAGAAACATGATTTATACTGACATTCATGAATTCATACAGGGTTCAGTATAGTGTTTCCCCCTCATTTATCTGCACTCCCCTCTCTGATGGTGAGAACAGTCAGAAGCCTGGTTTCCACCATCTACCATCCATTTACTGATTTGTTCAACCCCCAGAACACATGAAAAGCATTTTCAGCATTGTTAACCCGTACCTCCACAAGAAACACATTTTTGAAGTCGAGTACAGTTTTTATATATAGTTCCTTTTGTCTTTGAATTGCCTTTGCATCTTTCTCAAAAGTTACTTGACTATATTTGCTTGGATCTTTTTCTCGACTTCTTATTCAGTTCCATTGATCTATGTATCTTATCATTTTGACAATACCACACTGTCTTGGTTACCTTTATACCATGTCTGAAATCAGATAATGTGAGCACGTCAATTTTGTTCTTCTTATTCAAAATTGTTTTGGCTAGTCTAATTTCTTTGCATTTTAAAAATAGTTTGTTACCTTAAAGAGATACAGGTAGAACTACCATTTGATCCAGCAATCCCATCACTGGGCATCTACCCAAAAGAACAAAAGACATTCTATAAAAAAGACATCTGCACTCGAATGTTTATAGCAGCACAATTCACAATTGCAAAGATGTGGAAACAACCCAAGTGCCCCTCAATACATGAGTGGATTAATAAAATGTGGTATATGTATACCATGGTGTTCTACTCAGCCATAAAAAACAATGGTGATCTAGCACCTCTTGTATTATCCTGGATAGAGCTGGAGCCCATTCTACTAAGTGAAGTATCCCAAGAATGGAAAAACAAGCACCACATGTACTCACCAGCAAATTGGTTTCACTGATCAACACTCAAGTACACATATAGTAATAACATTCATCGGGTGTTGGGCAGGTGGGAGGGGGGAGGAGGAAAATAATATTGTATTTTACCTTCATTTGTTTCATTTCTGATACTCTTCATTTCTTTATGTATTCATAGATCCAAGTTCCTGACCTATAACATATTCCTTCCCACTGAAAAACTTCCTTTGATATTTCTTGAAGGGTAGGTCTGCTGGCAATGAATTGTTTCAGTTTATGTTTTCCTGAAAAAAAATCTATTTCTTCTGCACTTCTGAAGGATATTTCCACTGGATATAGAATTCTGGATTGACATTTTTCTTTCAACAATTTAAAAATGTCACTCTATTGTCTCCTTACTTCTGTAGTTCTCACAAGAAGTCTACTCTAATTCTTATCCTTGTTTTTCCATAGCAATGTGTTTTTTCTTCTGCCTTCAAGATTTTCTCACTGTCTTTAGTTTTCGGAAGTTTGAATATCATATACCTTAGGTGTGGGTTTGTTTTTATCCTGCCTGGTGTTCTCTGACCTTGGATTTGTGGTTGGATGTCTGTTACTATTTTTGGAAAAATTTGGCTGTTAATTTCTCAAATGATTTTTCAGCTCCATTCTTTCTTTTCCTCTGGGATTACAATTACACATATATTGCATTATTTGATATTGTCCCACAGCTCTTGGATGTTTTGTTGTTTTCTTCATACTCTTTTCCATTTGTGTTTCAATTTGAGTAATTTCTATTGGCCTATCTTCAAGGTCGCTGATTTCTTTCCTTGACTGTTACCACCCAACCAGGTCCCTTGCCCACTGCCCAGGTAAAGGCCAATATACTCAGATAGCAGAAGTTGCAGTGGAGAAGGAGTTTAATATTGCAAGGCACCAGGGGAGGAGATGGGAGTAATTTCTCAAATCCATCTCTCCAAGAGTTTTGGGGCAAAGATATTTAAAGGTGGTTTGGCAAATAAAGGGCTAGGGAATTGGGTCTGCTGATTGGCCGGGGATGAACTCATAGGATTGGGAAGGAGAATTATCTTCTTGGCTGGCACAGTTCCTAGGTAGGGGGTTGCAAGACTTGTTGGATCGGTTCCCATGCATGGCCTCTGGTTCAGTTGACATCAGTTGGTCCCCCCAGTTGGAGAGTGTGGAAGATATCTCAAAGATCAGTCTTAGGTTTTATAATAGTGATGTTATCTATAGAAGTAGTTGGGGAAGTCACAAATCTTGCATCTGTCAAGATGTGATATACGTAAGCAGTTAGCAGTTACAGCAGTAGGGAAGTTAGGGAACAATGGCTGGTTAACTTTTAGCTTTATCAATGTATACTCTTACAGAAATCAGACTTATATCATTATTCCTGCCTTATGGCCTTACATTATTTTAATATAGGTGGTTTCATGACTGTATTGAGTCTACTGATGAACTCATCAAAGGCATTATTCATTTGTTACTCTGTTTTTATTTTTATTATTTCATTTGATTCTTTCTTAGTTTCCATTTCTCTGCTGAAATTACCTGTCTTATCTTGCATGTTGTCTACCTTTAGCATTAGAGCCTTTTACATATTAATCATAGTTTAAAAATTTATTTATTGATATGTAATAGATATATGTTTTTTCAGGGTACATGTGATAATTTAATATATTCATATAATTTGTAAAGATCAAATCAGTGTAACTGGGACATCCATCCCCTTAAATATTTGTCTTTTCTTTATATTAGAAACATTAGAATTATTCTCTTCTAGCTATTTTGAAATACACAATAGACTAATGTAAACTATAGTCACCCTTAATCATAGTTATTTTATTCTCCCTGTCTACGGTTCCAATATATGTTTCACATTGAAGTCTGGTTCTGATTATTGCTTTGTTTCTTCAGACTGTGATTTTTTTAACTTCTAGAATGCCTCATTTTTTTTGAAAGCTAGATATGTATACGACAGTAGATACTGAGGTAAATATTTTGCTCTGCTTGGATAAGAGCATATGTTTCCTTTTGCTAGGCCTTTTCTGTGGTGATCTGTGTTTATCTAATCAGGAGTTGAACTGTGTTTACCCTCTGTTGTTGCTATGGGAACCAAAAACTTCAAATTCTCCTAGTGATGCTTTTGTTTTTGTCTCCCTGCTTGGCTTTGGATCTTCCCTTAGTGCAGTTCCCCAGAGATGGTCTCTCTCTGGTAACTCTCACGGCTGTATTCCAGTTGCTTCTGCTCGTTAGTGTGGTGGGAGGATTGAGGGTCATCGCCGATGTCCCGATTAAGCTTCACTCTTTGGCAGGCACTGCGGACCTGTGTTTGGGGGTGGGGTAGAGCTTGACTTTACCCCCTGTTCCCTTTCCCCAGCTGTAGTCTCAAGGCTACAGTTTTGAAACAACTTTTCCCTGGAGATTAGGTTTTTGTTACTTACAGAGACAAAGAAGCCATGTCTGGGTGGAGTTTCTTTGGTGGCCTCTGTTCACCTCCCCCAGCTGCAGTAGAATTCCATCAGTGTCCTCCGGGTGTAGGTTTTGATTAATTTTCCCTTGCAGATTAACCCTTTTGTTCTGTAAGAGGAAACAAATCCGAGTGGATTTCTTTTTTTTTTTTCAAACAGGGATCACCCATCATTACTTTATCATCATGAAACACATGAAAGGCCTGAGTGGATTTCTTAGTGGTTTCTCTTTCCCTCTCCCAGCCAGCACCATGAAAGGGGAGGACTTTCTTTGGACTCTCCTATTGTAAACCTTGTGTGGGTCCTGGGGGAAAAGCTTGCAAAAGGTCAGAACCCTCCCCATATCTGTAGCCGCCCCCCCAGGAACTTCACACTCTCACACTAGCCCACACTTGACACTTAGCAAATTATTAAAAGTTCCAGTTTAAACTTCCTACTAGCTTATATGGCATTCAGTTGGCATCTGCCCCAGGTAAGCAAATGCTTTGGTTCTGTTTTCCCCTGAAGATGTCTGTGTCTGTACAGATTTTACAATGCAATAGTTTGTCCTATGACCTCAGTTTTCTGATGTGTTCAAGAAAAGTTTGTTAATTTCCAGCTTGTCTAGATTTTTTTTCTTGTAAGGATGAGAGTATTGACTTTCCAGCTCTCTATGACTCTGAGCTGAAACTAGAAGTCCTCTAAAATATTTTTTTGAAATTTATTACTGCCCCACAAACATCTTTCATCCCCCCACCTCATCACACATCTCAAGACATCTCAGTACTCTTTGGGCACTAAACTTTTAAAACCCTGGAGATTTTCCTTGCAATAGCACTGAAAGGGGAGGCCTTGCAAAAATAACAGGAAAATACCTAATCCCACAATTTCCCCAGTAACAGTTAAAAATCAATCCTATGAGTTCTCTGACTAACAGGCACCCTGCAGGAGTTCTGTTTTGCACAGCTTCCGGAAAGAGCTGAATGAATGGAAAAAAGATGTAAATCTCTCCCTTTCAAAATTGTTTTTTTGAGAATCTGCTTTTATGGAGCTTCTGAGTAAACAGCAGAAGAACCAGCTACAGCCTCAACCATATCTCAAGGACAGAGTCACATCTCCTGTGATAATCCCTTCTCCAAGGAAAGGCAGGAAACCAAGTCTTAGACTTTGACGTCCTTGCAGTTTTTGTTATCTACCTGCTGCCGCTTTTGTTATCAACTGACAGCCATCGCTATTTTTTCTTCTCTTTGTCCCCATAAAAGCAGTAAGCCACTTGGCCTTTATGCTGGCATCTCCCTTCCTTTTCTTTGTGATGGCACGCTGTCTCCCTGCTCTCTTTCTTCCCCCTCTTTCCCCTCCCTCCCTCTCTCTCTCTCTCTCCTCTAAAAGGATAAAATAAATTCTTTTACTTTTATATCTTAACCTCTGCTTGAGAAATCTTTCTCCACCTGTGCCGTGAGCACCTATTAAGCTTTCCACCCTAACAGCACTTACTCCTGCATTGAAATCCCCTGTTAATTTGGGGTCCTGACCCCTGGCACCGCCCCTTCTGAAGCTCTGGTTTTGCACATGCTTAGGAGCACCATGGATGCCACATCGGGCCAACAGTCAATATGGCACAGTCTGTGCTCAGTCTCCATAAGTGTTGTTGTCAGGCAGGGAGCATGGCAGAACTGTTGGGGAGCTTCCCTGTGGGAGCAGCCATCTTGGCAGAGTGTCCATTATATATAGGATGTAAAGTTAAAATAAAATCCTAAGCTCTCTCCCGCTCCCATCCCCTGCCCACTGACTGAACAGGCCCCCTCTTGGCCAAGGGGATCCCAGAAAAACGTTAAAACTGAGTTCCAGGCCAAGATGGAAAGGGAGATCAGACATGTCTCTTTATTATCGCCTCCCTTTTGGAGTTTAAAGGCTGCAACTGACTAGCATTAATGTTAAAATAGAGACCACAAGACCAACAAAATAAACTCTTTGTGGCAATTAGATAGTAAATTACAAAGAGGACCTAAGGCCATGCAAGGCAAAGGTTAAGTGATGCCTGCAGGCCATCAATTTGCTCAACAGATCACTTTGAGTCTGTATATTGTGCCTTGCTCTGTGATTAACAGGCTTCCTTATCTTAAAACATTCCTTTCTACTATTGCTCTATGATTAACAGACTTCCTTATCTTAAAACCTTCCTTTCTACTGATTTTGAGCCTTTAGACAAAGCTTTATTTCTCTAACCAACTCAAATCAAAGAGTCTCTAAATTTACTTACAACCTGTAAGCCCCTGCTTTGAGATGTCTTGCCTTTTTGGGCCAAACCAATGTACGCCTTACATGTATTTGTCAGGGTGGCAGTCTGTCCTTGGTCCTTGGTGTGCTCTTGGCCAAAGAATGACCAGACACACCAAAGTGCCAAGTCCAGACCATTACCCTGGTCCTCAGGCTCCTTTCTTGGAAACGTCACCAGCAGGGCCAATGTGTGTGATGGAGTAACCTCAGGCAGGAAGCAGTTTCACAAGAGCAGCTCTTTATTGTAAAACAAAACGGGTCTGTCTCTGCAAGTGGAGAGAGACAGACAGACTCACTAACTGACTGACCCACTGTCTCCCTGACTTCTCGGATTGTTTCCTTTTATTAGCCCAGTCCAGGGGAGGGCTCTCGGGAGGTGTGGGATGTTATCAAATGATCAACAGGTGTTCTTAAAATTCTATCTGGGTATATGAGCTCCCTCTCCAAAAGCCCACCTGGGGGTGAACCACAATGCGGATTCAAGCTAATGGCATAATAACTACCCTTAGGTCACTCCAGGTCACTTTCTAAATCCCATCATGCCTGGGCTGGGGAATTCCCAGATTGATAAACATTCCCTCCTTCCCCAGATGTAGCAGTTGTTCCGGATAGGATTACAGGTTGGACAACACCAAAATGGAGTGCCCACCCCATCCTTCTTCCCAGGTGGAACAATTACTCGAGACAGCACCAAAGCAGGGCACCCTTGTCCCTAGAAGAGCCAGAGTTCCTAACTATCTACCTAACATATTTACTTATGATTTAACCTGTAAGTCCTGTCTCCCTAGAATGTATACAACCAAACTGTAACCCAACTGCCTCAGGACCACTTCCTCAAGGCTTCTCGGGTTTATGGATCCTTGGGCCATGGCCACTCATATTGGCTCAGAATAAACTCCTTTAAAATTATTTTACAGAGTTTGGTTTTTTTCAAGAAGGAAGCTGCCTTGCTTGTTTTACCAAAGAGGTCAAGGATCAAGGGTGTTGGCCTTCTCTAGGCAGGATTTCTGGAGTTGGGGGTGTTTGGATCAGAACTATAGAAATTTGTGGTGTTTATAGAAGCTGAGGTGCCCCTCAGCTTATGGCACAGGGACAAGGCAGAGAAATGATCTCCTAAGAGATACAACTGTGTGAGAGAGGTGAAAATTCAGGATGGAATTATTCTCTTCTGAGTGATACCAAAGAGGAAATGGGGAAATCAGGGAGGTACAGTAAGCTACTGGGAGATACCACCGGAAAAGAAGGGGGGATGTTAGGGTGACATATTTCCCTCCAGGTAAATAATGATATTGGTACAGTCCCCATGTGGGCGTTGAGGGAGAGAGAGGAGACGTTAGGGTGGTAAAGTCTCACCCCTGAGTGCTGCCACAGGGAAATGGAAGGAAAAGTCCAGGTGGAGGGGAACCAAACAACCTCTAGGAATCTTAGGGGCATGTCTACTATTCATCCAGCATTTACCGACTGCATGCATAGTTCTAAGTGCTTTATCTCTATTAATTCATCTATTTCTTGAGGTATCTGGACTTTGAGGCACATGTATAATGGCTTTCCCCAAATCCAGGCTAGAAAGAAATATACCAAGGTTTTCATCTAATACTTGTATATGGTTTCATTTTTACATTCAGATCTCTGATCCATTTGGATCAGAATTTGTTCCTGTGTATGGTATAAGGGGGTGCACCCAATTTAAACTGTTTCTAAATGGCCATGTCTAGTGGGTTGGTGTCTCCCAAAAGGATATGTCCCCAGAACATATGAATGTGACCTTATTTGCGAAAAGGATCTTTGCATATGTGATTAAGTTAAGAATCTTGAGATGAGATCATCCCGGATTAAGCCAGTGGGCCTTAAATCCAATGACAAGTGTCCTTATAATGGACAGAAGAGGAGAAAGAGACAGAGAAGTTAATGTGAAGGCAGAGGCAGAGAAAGGAGTGATAAATCTACAAATCAAGGAATACTAAGGATTGCCGGTGCCACCAGAAGCTAGGAGAGAGGCATAGAGTAGTAGAGAGGCATAGAATAGATTTTCCCCCACAGCCTCCAGAAGGAACCAGCTCTGATGACACCTTAATTCTCAACTTTTTCTCCAGAACTATGAGACAGTAGATTTCTCTTGTTTTAAGTCACCCAGCTTGTGGTAACTTGTTATTGCAGTCCTGGGAAATCAATACACTACTTATTTAAAAGTTCATCTTTGCCTTCATGATTTGAGATGCTATTTCAATCACATAAAAAATTTTCTTCTGGGCCTGGTGCGGTGGCTCACGCCCACTGCACTGCAGCCTGGGTGACAGAGCAAGACCCTGTCTCTAAATAATAAATAAATAAGGGCAAATGACCTGAACAAACACTTCTCAAAAGAAGACATGCAGGCCGGGCGCAATGGCTCACGCCTATAATCCTAGCACTTTGGGAGGCCAAGGCGGGCGGATCGTTGAGCTCAGGAGTTCGAGACCAGCCTGAGCAAGAGCAAAACCCCGTCTCTACTAAGAAAATAGAAGGAAATTAGCTGGACAACTAAAAATATACAGAAAAAATTAGCCAGGCATGGTGGCGCATGCCTGTAGTCCCAGCTACTGAGGAGGCTGAGGCAGTAGGATCGCTTGACCCCAGGAGTTTGAGGTTGCTGTGAGCTAGGCTGATGCCATGGCACTCTAGCAAGGGCAACAGAGTGAGATTCTGTCTCAAAAAAAAAAAAAGAAGACATGCAAATGACCAACAGGTTCATAAAAAAAAAAATGCTCAGCATCACTAATCATTAGAGAAATACAAATTAAAACCACAGTGAAATATCACTTCACACCTGTTAGAGTGACTTTTATCAAAAAGATAAAAAATAATGTGTTTGCAATAACATGGAGAAAAGGGAGCCCTTGAACATTATTGGTGGGAATGTAAAATTACAGTTGTTATGGAAAACAGTATGGAGGTTCCTCAAAAAAACTAAAAATAGAACTACCATATGATCCAGAAATCCCACTTCTGGGAATATAGCCAAAGGAATTGAAATCAATATGTTGAAGGGATATCTACGCTCCCATGTTTATTACAGCACTATTCACAATAGCCAAGCTATGGAAGCAACCTATCAACCTAAGTGTCTGTCAGTGCATAAATGGATAAAGAAAATGTGGTATATATGCACAGTGGGATACCATTCAGCCTTAAAAAAGAATGAAATTCTGTTATTTGGGACAATATGGATGGATCTAGGGGATATTATGCTAAGTGAAATAAGCCAGGCATAGAAAGACAAATACCATACAACTTCACTTATATGTGGAATAAAAAAAATTGAATTAATAGAAGTAGAGATTAGAATGATGGCTACCAGGGGCTAGAGGTGGGAGAGAGTGAGGGAATGAGGAGTTACTAGTTGAAGGGTACAAAGTTTCAAGTAGACAGAAGGAATATGTTTTGAGAACGATTGCACAGCAGGGGAACTATTGTTAATAATAATGTATTTTATATTTCAAAATAAGTAAGAGAGTATATTTCAAATATATCACCACAAAAAAATGTCAAGTAAGTGAGGTGATGGATATGTGAATTAGCTTGATTTAATCACTTCACATCGTATACATATATCCAAATATCACAGTGTACTCCATAAATGTAATACAATTAGGATTTGTCAATTAAAAATAATATTAATGGTTGAGCATGGTGGCTCACACCTGTAATCCTAGCACTTTGGGAGGCCAAGTCGGAGGATCACTGGAGGTCAGGAGTTCAAGACCAGCCTGAGCAAGAGCAAGACTCCATCTCTATTAAAAAAAAAAAGAAAAATTAGCTGAATGTGGTGGCATGTGCCTGTAGCCCTAGCTACTCAGGAGGCTGAGGCAGGAGGATCACTTGAGCCCAGGAGTTTGAGGTTGCAGTGAGCTATGATGATGCCACTGCACTCTAGCCCTAGCAACAGAGCAAGACCCTATCTCAAAATAATAATAATATTAAAAAGAACAGAATAATCCAAGCATGATAAAATATGGACTTGATTTTAGGTGACATAATGGGACTTGAAAAGAAAGGACATTTAAAGAATTTCAAGAAGAGAAGAAAGGGTAGAAATTCCAGAGTGAATAGCCAGGAAATATATTAGCATCCAGAAAAATTTAGGAGGTGAGAAAATTTTCTGATTTAGGCAATAAAAATTCCATTTACTAATATATTGAAGTGAAGGAACTGAACAGGAATTTAATGGAAATGTCATTTTACATAGGTAAATATGTACAGCACAGCACAGTTATAACATAAGGACTAAAGGTACAGTAAGGTCCTCCATACTCATGGGTGCTGCATCTGTGGATTCAACCAACTGAAGATCAAAAATACTCAACAAAAAGATGGATAGACGTATCTATCCTGAACATGTACAGACTTTTTCTCTTGTCATTATTCCTTAAACAATACAGTATAACAACTATTTATATAACATTTATATTGTATTAGGTATTATAAGTAATCTAGAGATGGTTAAAAGTATATGGGAGGATGTGTGTATCCAAATATTACACCATTTTATTTCAGGGACTTGAGCACCTGCAGATTTTGGCATCTGAGGGCGGGGGAGGGTCCTAGAAACAATCCCCAGCAGATACTGAGAGCCAACTCTATATAAGTCAATAGAATAGGAAAACAAAACACGTGCTCAAAATGGATGGAAGACTCCTTTAAGGAAGATAGTCTGTGAAGGGGAGAGCAGAGGACAATATACAGGGCCCTAGCTAAGGGCCCTTCAGCTAGAGGGAATGGAGGAAGAAAAGTCTGTAAAGATAACGAGGTACACATCAACAAGAAAAAGACAGAAAGATCTGTGGTTAGAAATGAATATAACAACAGGAACAAGCAATTTACAGAAGGGAATCCCACATGGATTAAAATATAATTAAAAGTTCAATGTAGCTAATTATACCAGAAATGGAACGAGAGTGTGAACACTACAACGTGAGCAGCTGGGGCTGAGGCCTAGGGTGGTGAGGAAGAGCATAGATTCTGATGGCCATGTTGACAGACAAGAAACGATATGAGGCTGGTTGTAGGTGACAGTTCTGAAAAGCTGGAGAGGAAATGAAATGAAAGGGGATTAAGCAGGAACAAGATTGAGACACGATGATTTTGAAAGGAGGCAGATCCACAAAAACCTGAATACATAAGACCTGAATCTAAGACCTGATCATAAGATCATAAGACCTGAATCTAATGGGGGAAGGCAGGACAGAAAAAGCACAAAATGTTAGGGAAGGAGAAAACAATCAAGAAAGGGAGGTCCTTGCAGGAGCAGCTTGGCATGTGATCCAGGGTACAAGGAGTGGGGGGAGGAGACAGATCACTCTCCTGCCAAAAAGCCAAGCAAAGAAGACAATTGATATTGGCAAAGGTCATACTTGGAGATGGCATTTAAGTATCTGAGGGGCTAACACCGACTGTCTCCAAGTAAGTCCAAAAGTTTAGAAGTGTCAAGATGGGTTATCTTCAGAGTGTTTAAAGGCATCTGCCTCTCCTGAGGAAAGTGACATTTACTTCCATGTCCCCATCTGTCTGGATCACTCACTCACCTGAATTGCTCTGGTGTGGGGCTTCGCCCTCCAGTGTCCACGGCCCCTTCTCTTGCTCCAACTGGAAGATGGCCTCTGGCTTGGGAACTCAGTACCCTGTTAACAGGACATGATACAGGATTGGGTCCAGCTGATTGGATTTCAGGGGCCTTTCAATGACATTTTCCATTCGCTCTTCAGAAAAGTAACCACATTTTACTCGGAATAGAGTAATAATCACAGAGGTGAAAAGGGACTGAAGAATCCCAGACAAATCAAGGATGACACCATCACACACTTCCGATGTCGGGCAGCGCTCAGCAGCTGAGATCACAAACACCCTCACTGGGGCCCCTGGCAGATGCGCAGGACGGCTGTGCTTACCCACTGAGAGCAGGTGGCTGTAGTTCTCCAGTGTCACATCCCAGTACAGGCGTCTCTGAGCAGGGTCCAAGTGCTGCCACTCCTCCCTGCTGAAGTCCACAGTCACATCCTCAA